>JAPYYD010007011.1:0-10649 GCA_028551405.1 Uromys caudimaculatus
TCAGGTGGTTTAAGTCATGGGTTTGGAAAAGAAAGACCAGAATGAAAAAAACAGATAAGCCTTGTTGCTTAAGCTTGCTGTGAGGAATACAGAATTCAAGTACAACTGGAATAACTAGGTCACAGCCTACTTACTAAGAGTCTGCAAATTTTTATTCAGAAGGAAATCTAGCTTCTTGATTTGTGTGTGTGTGTGTGTGTGTGTGTGTGTGTGTGTGTACATATGGACTATAAGGACAGAGGTCACCATTAAGTGTTCTCCTGCATTGCTTCCCAGCTTCGTTATGGAGATGGGATCTCTCACTTGCTGCCTTACTCTTACCCCATGGCTGTCCAACCCTGGACTTAGGTGTGAATATCTTTTTTTTTTTAAATGAAATTTTATTTTAGGGGTAAATTCAGGGTACACAAACAGGGAAGATGAGGATAGCTTCTTATAGACAGGATGTATATTTGTCATGAAGATTGTCATGGTAGTATACAGATTCTGGCTCCCTATTGAGTTTCCAATTGCATCAGATGAAGCCATTCCATGCATTTCACTTGGATCTACAAGGCCCAAGGACACCGATACACAACTTTTTCAACTCTAGCTTTCATCTAATTTATCTTTTCATTGATGAACCTATAGTGGCTCATTCAGACCTCTGGTATCTGCCAAGCCCTGAATACAGAAAGCTGGGCAAATATATTTCATCCCTGTGCTGAAGAAAAAGAATCATGAAAATGAGTTGGGAGTCACATTTTCCTTAGGGACATGCCAAATTATTACTTTCCTTCTGAAAATGAGCATCCACTGTTGTGGGTTCCCCTGGTGCTGTTTGTATTTTCATGTGAATTCTGCTTCCTGAAGAAGGCCTGGCCCAGATGAGGGGTAGATCACATACTCAGGTGATCTCACTAAACCTTTACCCCATTCTGACTGGTCACATAAAGGCTAGAGCTGATGATTGGGCAGGGGAAGAAAAAGGTCAGATGGAATTCTCAGAGAGATGGAGGTGGAAGGAAGATGGAGCAGAACCACATGGCCTGGAGAAGCCACAAGTAGCAAGGGCTCTTGTAGCTGGGGAATACATGCTATAATGATAGATATGCCCAATCTAGGCATATAGCTTATAAATAAAAGAATGGAGTTCTGTGTTGTTTATATGGACTTATTGGGTAAGAAATTACTATAACAATCCACATCTGGCTTGCTCTCATTTACATTCACTTCTCTTCCTATGACAACAAGCACCAGTTACTGAATTCAGATAATGGGTCACTGTGGCAAGTGACTGGGGTCACCACTGAATGAAGCTTGAATGTCCTAGTTTCATAAACAAATCTTTGAGTATTCAAGGGACTGCTCAAAGTCACAAATCTGGGATAAGCCTCAGATCTGTCCAATATCATTAGTTATCTCTATGTTTCTTGGGTACCATCTTAAAACACTTAATCCAGATGCTAGATGAATCCTTTCACATTATCTGCTCTCAATCTGAGGACAATCTCAATATGCTGAAAAAATAAAAAATCATTTCTATACACACTTTCTTCGGGACTGTTACATTATCAGAGTACACCTAAACCACACTATTTTTTGTTGTTTCTGCTGCTTGTTTGTTTGTAACCAGGAGGAGTTACAAGTTCAAGCAAAAGACTTCTAGAGCAAAACTCCATTCTAGCCATTTATGGAAATTTTTGTCCAGAGGTTGGAGAACCAACTAGATTGCAGCACATATGGCAGTATTTTCAGAGTCCATTAGAGCTGTGACAATGTGAGGAGGAACCCCAAGATGTCACTCTGGTGGCTAAAATCAGGACAAATGAACTTGCAGTAGCTGCCAGCTCTTAGCCTCCCGGACCAGCCAAAAGGAATGTAGCAGCGTTCACCTCAGGGACTTCCTGCGAGTGTTAAGTCAGCTACAGCCTACAATCTCACCAACTGCACCTAGGTATGTTTTATTCTCTTTTCTGTATTTGTGGCAAATTCTATGACTTATGAACAATTCCAGTATATTTCCAGACTCCACTAATCAACCAACCAATTTGCAAGACTACTTTATAGTTATGCTTAGCCACATATAGGACAATGAGTTTAAAGGTGTACAAATCAATGTGTGATTCAACTCAAGCCTCCACCTTTAGGACAGGAGTCTACTTCCTGGTTTAGTTTGGTGCCTCATTTTTTCCAGTTTTCTCCTGTAACAGAACCAGCAAGATTACAACAGCACTGTAAAAAAACCATCACCAAGATAGGTTTAAGTCTATATTGTAGAGCAATTTCCTATCATTTCAAGGATAGGGGAGGCTTCTGAACATAGCATAAACATAATGGTACATGTCTGAAAAAGCTGAAACAAGGTTCACTAGGGCAATCCTCAAGGTTAGTAACATGCTAAACTGTTGTTGGTAGGGGAGACTCTGACCAGATGATCTCTTGAGAGGAGACTCTCAGACTTGTTGAACTGCCTACAAGTGGTGCATAGAGTTGCAGGGTTGCTGCCTTCCTGAGATATCACATGCCAGCATAGGCTTCTAGTCAAGCAGCTGCTTTTGAGCCTTCCTGATCCAACATGTACCCTTCACCACATTTGTGCAACTAACTCCAATATAATCATTGGCTCATTATGTTGACTTTTGCTAGAAATGTCTGTTTGGTCTGCTCTTAGTTCCCTATCGGTGGGGAGTAGATATCATGAAACAATTTATACTAGAGCTCCTGTATTGGGCCTACAGTTGGTTGTGTTTGCTATTGTGAAACACAAAATTTTGTGTCTGGACACACTAAAGGATGGCTTGTTAAGTGATCCTTATTGGATTTACTGCCCTAAAAAGATTCCTTTGGAGTCTAAGCATCATCCTAGAAGACAAAACTCCAGACTGATGTTGTCGTAAAGTTATTGTGCATTGTATAAAAATTTTTCTCATATTATTCAAATGCTGATATCTCTGCTCCCATATCTAGTAGCAATCTGGGCATGGCATTGAAATGCTTATTCTAAAGGTATTCCATTTTACACCTCTATAATTATTGCTCCCCATTTATTTTTTTATTTGTCAATAAAACTTGATCAGCCAATAACTGAGTAGAGAAGAGAGTAAGCCTGGACCTCCACCAGTAGACAGAGCTAGAGAGAGAGAGAGAGAGAGAGAGAGAGAGAGAGAGAGAGAGAGAGAGAGAGAGAGGAAGGCAAAAGGGAGAGGAGAGAAGAGAGAAGACAGGAGAATTCTCCAAAAGGAGAGGGTTCTGGTGGCACCATGAGAAAACACATGGAGCAAAGAGACCCAAATCAATGCTAAAATGCAAGTATCTCAGTGATTTTGACTGAGAGGTAGCCAGTTTAACCTAGAGGATTAGAAAAGATTTATAAATGCTTAGATATTATGTTGTAGAGATGATTTAATAAATCTTATAGTCTCTGCCTCATCTATTTAAGAGCTAAGCAGGATAAAAAAAAACCATTCACTTACAAATTACAGTAACACCCTGAGACATTATCATCAGTCAATAGAGTATTCAGGTCTCCGTGCCCCTCTAGTACTAGTCTGTCTTGACTCTTCAGATTCAGGCCTCACCTGACCTCTTTAAGGCTATGCTTCAGCTTCGTACTACTGAAATGGCCTCAACAAAATTGGAAGTTGAAAAAGCAAGACATTTTGAGAGGTCATTTATTCACTTATGTGTGTGATGGGGAGCTTTGACACTCCTACAATTCATTTTGATTGTAGCTCTTACATAGTTTGGAAGGATCACTGAAATATCCAGATTGAGAATGGATGATGGGGACATGCCTCATTCTGGACCTTCACAGGTCATGAAGGAAGGATAGAGAACTCTCTTTGCTTTTAGAGATAGCCTCAAATGTTTATAGTATGTTTATTTATCTTGCATGTAGAGGTCAGAATTCAGGTTTTGGGAATGAGTACTCTCTTACTATGTGGATTCTAGCAGTTGAACTCTGTTGGTTAGAATTGGCAGCAAACACCTTTACTTTTGGCATCCCATCAAACTTAATTGCTGTAAAATTTGTGATATTTGCTCCCTTCAGAGATTTTGAGTACCCATAACAGCTATGTACATATTTAAATTAACAGCAGATTATTTTACCTTACAATAGACATTATTAACAGAAACCTCAAAAGCTCCTTTATAGATCTACAATAGGCTTAGATCTCAATTAGGCAAGCTGAATTTGAACAAAAGTAAAATCAAAAGTAAAGCAACACTGACAAAGAAAGCACATATAATTCTATGCTGGTTTTTGTGTCTAAGATGAAATACAAGTTTGAGTTGTATAATATTTCTTAGAATATTATTTCTGTATATCCATAGATAATTGAGAAAAATATCTAAGTATAAACATTCCTGCTTTTCTTATGTGGCTTTAATTGTCAACTTGACTCAGCCTAAGCCACCTGAGATGAGTCACTTCTGGATGATAGCCTAGATCAGATTATCATGTGGGTATGTTTGAGGGGATTGTTTCTTTACTGCTAATTGATGTAGGAGTGCATATCTCACTGTGAGTAGTTCATTCCTGGCCAGGTCATCCTGGGCTGTATAAAAAAGCTAGCTGATCACAAATGTGGTGGCTAGCCAGCAAACCATGTTCCTACATGGTTTCTGCTTCAGTTACAGGCATAACACCCCTTAATAACAGTCTGTGGCCTGGAAGTGTAGGCTAAATAAATTCTTTCCTCCCTTAAGTGGTTTTCTGCCCAAGCATTTCATCACAGTAACAGAAAGAAAAAGAGAGCAGTTCCCATTATAAAGTCAAGTATCCCATTTCCTTTCTTCTCATTCTTCACCTGCCTGGTTGTGGATGTTTCCATGACACACAACTGACCTTGTTCCTTACAGCTTCAAGTGATTCTTGCTGTCTGTATCTCCAATGAGGCAGGGTCTCAATAGGTGACATAAGTATTATTCTATGCTCGAAATGCCAAGTCCTATGAGGAGGCTGGTGTCATGCGAAAGGAGTAAGGTTTGAGATGAAGATGCCTAAGTAATCTATTACCCTCTATGAACTTTATTCTCTTTGGCAAAAATGAGGGCATCAGCCTTTCTTAGCAACACTGCTTCTAAGAAGATAAAATGTGATGATACATAAAGGGTTCAGCCCATTGTGAGAGTCCTGTAAGTGATCCTCTGCTTTCTTTTTACCAGGCAGACAGATATGAGTTTGGTAACTCTTAGACATTGTTACTCTTTAATATTGTTTTCTCCTTTATAAATGATGCACATACCTAAAAGTGCTCCAGTCTGTGAGGGAGGAATGACCAACAAATAGTGCAGTTGTTACAAGTTCTGACCTGGTATGTGTCAGCTGAGTGAGCTTTGAAAATGATGAATGAGTGGATTAATGTTTTACAAACAATGCTAGTCACCCAGGAACCAAGCAGGCAGAGGTGAGAAAAGGGATCTGTTCAACATTGTTCTCCTATATAGTGACTGACTCTAAAGAACTTTGGGGCCAGAGGAAAGGTCTATGAGACTTAGAGGAGAGCTCAAGAGAACCCAGGCTATAATTACTATGCAGATGTCGAACAATCAAGTGGAAACTAGATAACATATTGGGTGCATTATGCTGCTTGCCTGTGGTTCACAATCCATTTATGAGATAACAGGATGGCTCAGTCAGTAAAGCAATTGCCTCAGAACCATGAGGACCTGAGTTTGACTTCCTAGAATCCACATCAAAAGGTCAAGTATTGTTTCTTTCAGGTGTAATCTTAGCACTGGGGGTGTAGGGTAGAGATGGAGACAGGTGCATCCGTGAGGATAACTTATCAACCATAATAAATTGTTGAGTTTAAGGTAAAACTGTGATATCCTGTACCAAATTCTAAGGTGGATGGCACGTGAGAAAGGACACCTGAAGTGGTCCCCAAGTGTCTATACCCATGCAGATGTATGTGCCTGTACAGCAGCATGCATGCTCCCATCCCCCCCACACATGTATAAACACAGGAACATAAATAAAGAAAAGTTATAAGTTGAGAGAAAATGATAGGAATCCTCTCCGTAAGACTAGTGAATGAAAATAGCCATGGCTTATACGAGTGAAAGTGTTTTTTTCCTGCTGCCAATTGTATGTTTAGGGATTTCTTTAAGATCACACATGTTTGGCAACAGTATATTGTATGTGTAGACTAATACCAATAGCTAGATGATGTATTGTGTCCTACTAAAATTTGACAAAAAGCAAAATAAAATGTGATATGAATTTAGATAAATACAGGATTTTAAAATAATTAAGAAAATAGTTCAAATATGTTTGTGCCAATTGTGACAAAATGTTTTGAGAAACAATTAACAAAATGACTGGTGCTGAAGGAGAACTGTATGAATAATAATCTTGTTTCTGAGAGGGGAATGAAATCTAAAACAATGTAGCAGCATTCAACATGAAAATAACAGCTTCACATAGAATGCTCTGTAATATTATTTTCAAAATTAAATGCCATGAGGAAAGTATGATTAGTTCAATAGATAAAAAATATATACCCAATAAAATATTTAAGCATCTGTTATTAACAAGTAGTTTTACCAAATTAAAAGCAGAAGATCATTATATTAATTTCTTGTCCTGTCCCTGTGACCAGATACCCAAGAGGCAGCAATTTCTAGGAAGGCAGATTTATTTTTCCTCCAGTTGTTGGTATATATCATTTCAGTGGAGGACAAACAGTGTCAGGAGGATGAAGAAGTCCATCTCATGGCATCTGCAGTCAGGAAGCCGAGGCAGAAGAATTCCAGTTGTTAGCTACCTTTCTCGTGTTTATACAGTCCAGAAACTAATCTTGTGGCGTAGTTTGAGCCATGCTCAACTTGGGTCTTCTCTATGCAGTTAAACTTTCTGGAAATACTGTATGATACAAACAGAGATGTGTTTCCTTGGTGTTTTTAACTCTACTTAAATGAGCATGAACTATCAGAGGTGTATATGATAAATCTTAATGACGACATGCTCATACCATTTTCTTAAAATCTAGACTCTAAAACAAACTCAAAATATTAAGCACAAATCCTCATTAGATCATCAAACTAATAAATGTACTAATGAATGGCTATCAAAAAAGTTACAAATTGTCATGAAATTTATGAAAAATGTTTAACATCATCTGTCATCAGGGTAATACAAAATTGCTAGTGAGAATGTTGTGAAATTGCCTTACACACAGTTGGCAGAAATATCAACAGTTATAATCACTCTGGAAATTAACATGGAGGTCTCTTTTAAAGATAACAATATGGCTGTCATAAGATCTAGTTACACTACAAGGAAAACTTCCAAGGTATCAAAGTCAGCATCACAAATGAATTTGCATACCTGTGTTTATGTAGCACTATTTATTTTAGGCCAGACTTGGATTTAGCTTAAATTGTTTAGCACCAGAAGAGTGGGTGTAAAAATGGGGCCTATATACACAACAGAGTTCTCTTTAGCAGTAAAGAAAAATGAAATTGTATCATGGACACGAAAATGGATAGAATTGGAATTCATCATGGTGAGTACAAAAACCTAGCAACAGAAAGACAACTACTACAGCCTTGATATATATATATGTGTGTGTGTGTGTGTGTGTGTGTGTGTGTGTGTGTGTGTGTGTGTGTGTGACATGAAACAAGGAGGTAACTAAAGAAAAGACTAAATCAAAACAGAATGAAGTGGACAATTGTGCTTCCACATGCTGTGTAAATATGAACACTTACTTAAATGTATACTTATGCAGGCATGCTCCTGTACATGTTTGAACATACACAAGAGGAAATTTGTAGTTGTTTATGAACTTATTTGAAATCTGAGATACTATCTACCTGTCATTTACACAGACCACTCCACCTACTATTTTCTCTATATTGTGATTTGTAGACAGCATATGTATGTCCAGATTCTCTTTCAGGGAAAAACAGGACATGGAATCTAGGAAGGAATTATGCACACTAAAACTCACAGATTCTTCTCGTTAGTCTAAGCAATATTGTGTGGCCTGGGCTATACAACATTGGGCCACCATTGTATGCCTCTTGTACAGTTTGTATTTCTCTCCATTCTTTAGTCTTATCAAAGGGTATTTCAAAAGTGTTTTATAATCTTTTTCACATTTTAATAAGTTTATTCCAAAGCTCTACTCTGCTAAGTTTTGAATTTAGAAATTTTCTAGTTTATTAACATAATATATCATGTCTATTAAAATACTTTGTTACTATTTCCAATGGGAACTGCAGACTCTGCCCAGGACCTTTGCATTTTAAGGCAATCCTGCAGGTAGACCACAAAACTTGTCATGCTTTTGTGATAGCCTTCTTCCCTTTGTTAGTTGACACTGTGAATAAACACGTTATCTTAATAGGGAAATATGGAGAGTGTGAAAATTAGTATTGATTGTCAACTTGACAGTATCTAAAATCCCCTAGGAAACAAGCCTTCGCACATGACACTGAGGAATTTTCTAGCTAGGGTGATGAAAAGGGAAGACCCAGTTTTAATTTGTGGCATCATACCATAGACTGGGGAGCTGGACTGCCTAAACACCAAAAAAAAAAAAAAAAAAAAAAAAAAAAAACAGGCTGAGAATCAAAATTCATCTGTCTCTGTTTCCTGTCTACACATACTGTACAACCAGTTGCCCCACAGCTCTGTTGCCATGCCTTTCCCACTGTCTTAGATAGGGTTTTCATTGATGTGAAAAGACACCGTGACAATGGCAGTTCTTTAAAAGGATAACATTTAATTGGTGCTGGTTTGCAGGTTCTGAGGTTCAGGTCATTATTATCAAGCGTGGCAGCATCCATGCAGGATGGAACACACCCATCATCTGGGACTGATCCAACTGTGACCCAGAATAAACCCTTTTTTTATGTTGTTTTTGTCAGGCCCCAACAATGAAAAAACTAATTGATTCAGCAAACATTAATAGTTTGGAAGTGGTTGTCACAGAATTGTTTGCCACAATCAAGGGCCGTATTTGTGCATGTGCACTCACCTTGTTCTACAAATTGAGTCAGGAGTGCGTAAGCCAGCCCCTCAATATAGGAATTTCCATACTAATTGTAACACATGGAAATGCAGGCTAACAAGGGATAAACCTTTAGCCTGGGAGTGAGAAAGTATAATTTCAAAATCTTTATCTGTCTTCTCTTTTCCAGTGGTATCACATGCATCCCCTATTCCTTCACACCCAGACACCAGGGTCTCTGATAAAACAGGCATCTGCTATCTCATTATCAGAACTGCTGTCTCTAACACTATTGCACACAAAGCTTGACAATTTTCTCTGTCCCTTGGGCATTTTCTAAATCACTATGTCTTGATCAAGAAAAATGTGTTGTTATTTTCATGAATTGACACATTCACTTTAAGAAGGGACAGCCACTAAAAGAATGAAAAGAACAGATTCCTTCCCCACTGTCAGAGCTCCATGTTTCATGGAAACTTGGGATAGTTGGCTTTCATAAAAATATTCAGTTCTTAAAATTTTTGAGACAAGTAAAAGTTCTTATAAAAATAATAAAGCATTTGTGCCATTTCTTAATAAAATCACTAAATGATGGGCTGAATAGATTGGCTTGGTGGGTAAGAGCACTTATTGTGCAAGCATGAGGACCTGAATTTGAATCCCCACACTTAGGTAATAAGCAGTGTATAGCTGCATACTTGGAACCTGAGCAGTATGGAGAGTAGAAACAAGAAGATCACAGGGACATCCTGCTCACCAATCTAGCTTTTGGTTTAGTGAGAGACTTTGTCTCAAGTGACTACGGCAAAGAGTGTTAGAGCAGGATACATGATGACCTGTCCTTCTTTAGTCACTGCATGTGTTCACAGGTAAAGGGATCTACACATATATCGGCATGTATCACACAAACACACAGAGACACACAAACACATCCAAAACACACACACACAAACAAATGTGCAAATACACACACATACCAACACATACCTCCCCCCCCAAATTACATTTGGACACATACTCATATACACACACATAGACACAAATAAAATATACATGCACGGACACACAAACACACAGAGATACACAAACACATACACACACACACACACACACACACACACACACAAGTGAGCCTGGATATAGGTGTAGAACTGAATGTCATGGTGTATTACGTGCTCAGTTTCTTAATTATCCTCTTTTTTTGTTGTTTATTCTTCTTATAGTGAAAGACCCCAGCCTAATTTACCCTAGACAACTTGGAGCCAAGAATAAAAACAAAAAGGGAACTATGTGTATGACTAAGCCCCGCCTGACCACATTCTATTCTGAGAAACAAAGGACCCTGGACTGGCCTTGGACAAAAACACCCTGTTCCAGGAACTGGCTGATCACAAAACCAAGTTTCACAATTATGTTACGGCCCAACCGCCTTATGGTTAATTTAGAATAGTTGCAGGAATGCTTTGTGTTAGATCTAGTTTATGGCTTAATATTTTATGATTAGCTAAGAATAACTGTTAAAATGTTTTTGAAATGTTTCTTCATGATTGTTTAATGGTCAACTTGGGACATTCTGTATTTCCCCATACCCCACATTCTTCCCCTTTTTACTACCCCATACTTTGTGGTTTTTTCCTTTAAATACCCCTAACTTCAGCTGCTCTGGGTCGAACTCCTCTACCCCTGCGTGGGTTATGAGCT
>JAPYYD010007012.1:0-10648 GCA_028551405.1 Uromys caudimaculatus
CTTTGCAGGTAACAATGTATTCTCAGAGCCAGCCATCCCTCTGACTTTGTGGAAACTTCTTCCTTGGTCTTTTTTCAATATGCCAAAGTAGGATTTTTATTGCAAAGAGAGCAAAACAGAGATGTGGTCTTGAGCTGTTGTAACAATGGGTCTTACAAACACATGCAAGACTCACAGCTCATAAATTACTCAAGATGGGGTCCTTAACTCCAAGAGTTAAGGCAGCCAAGAGATTTAGAAAGAATATTTGTAAAACCGTGCATTAATCTACCATGGGACCTTGTTGTACATGGTAATTTATACAGACTTTCCCACTCAGGCATTTAACTGTAATCTTGTCAAGGCTTGAAGTCCTATTGCTTTAAAAAAAATTAGAATTAGGGGCTGGAGAGGTGGCTCCATGGTTAAGAGAGAGCACTGGCTGCTCTTGCAGAGGACCTGTGTTTGGATCCCTCATACAGAAGGTAGCTCACAACTGTGGTCACCAATGAAGTAAATATTGAATATTTGGTTTTGGGGGAAAAAAAAGACACACAGAGGAATCAACAATATCTTAGATCTGGATTTGTTTGATTTTTTTTAAAAGTATATTTACTTTTTAATTAATTAATTAGTTAATTGATTTATTATTCTGTTTTTTGAGACAGTGTCTTGTGTCACCGAAGCTATCCTGGGACTCACTCTGTAGACCAGGCTGGCCTCAAACTTAGAGATCCACCTGCCTGTGCCTCCCTAGTGCTGGGGTTAAAGGCGTGGCTACCACAGCAGTTTTGTCTTTCTTAACATTTGTCTTTCTCTTTTCTTGGCACCTCTCTTAATCCTCCTGCTGAAAGGCTACATTAAAATGCTGTTATTAATTCTTTTTCATGACTCCCCCTAGGTGGTCGGCTATGCCAAGATGAAGCTGAATATCTCCTTGCCAACCACTGGCTGCCAGGCACTCCTGGATGATGAAGGCATGAATAGTTGAAGGGCTACATGGTCTGAACCAGGGGTGGGAACCACCAGTGGTGGGAATAGAAAACAAGGGTTTCCCTTGGAAGGTCCAAGCACGGTATCTGGACCCACAGCAAAGTGCACCTGCTGTTGTGTAACATTCTTGTCAGAGACCAAGGAAAGCTGGAGAGAGGCAGCCTCAGTCTATGCACAGATGCATTATGGATGCCAGTCTGAGTCCTCGACTTGGTTTTCATAAGCGAAGGAGAAAAGGAGATTCCTTGACTGACAGATACTACTGTGCCTTAGTGGTTGGGGCCCAAAAGAATTGTAGAATCTGAAAGGTTTTCAGTCTTTCTAAAGAGGCTGATGGTGTCAGCCAACACATTGTCAGAAAGTAAGGAAAGAAGGTAAGCCTAGGACCAAAGCCCCTAAGATCCAAGACCCAGCATCTCGGTACTCCATGTGTCCTGCAACAAAACACCAGTGTATTGTTCTGTAGAAATGTCGCACTGTGGAGACCGAGGAGAGGCTGCAGAGCTAAGTGTTGGGCCAAGAGAATGAATGAAGCTACAGAAAAAACTGACAGGAGCAGTCTGCCAAGAGATGTAGGCTGTTTCTACTTCCAAGTCAAAGTCCATTAAAAATGAGTAACAAAAAATGACCCAACCTTCAAAAAATACTTTTCTGGGGGGCAGCCAGATGGGTCAGTGGGTGAAGGCACTTACGTCCAAGTCTGCTGGGATCTACCTGGTGAAGAAGAGAACAGACTCCAGCAAGTTGACCTCTGTCTCCCATACATGTGCTATATTCTCACATGTACATACACAATAAATAAATAGATTTAAGACGCCTTAAAATAGAATTTTTTTTATTAAACAACATCTCTACTAGTCCACAGTTCTTTTCTGCATCAAAGCCTTTGATCCTCATTTGACCTGATTTAATGTCCCCGAAAAATTAGGAGTAGTACCCAGAGTGCTGTGGGTGAGAAGAGGGAGCTTCGTCTCCCTGGGCCCCTTGACACTGTGACAAAATGCCTGATGAGGAGCCACGTAGGGAAAAGACAGGTGGTCAGGTGTTCAAGACAGAAAGGTGGGACCTGTTTCTGTCCAGGGTGGCAAGAACTGGCCTGCTCTCATAGCCACCCAAAGATGCATCTCCCAGGCCATTCTAAATCCAGTCAAGTGGACAATGAAGATTCTCCAACTGATGGGATACAAAAGGAAAGATTCCATTCTTCAGTAGGATCCCACAGGGGTGGTGGGTGAGGAGGAACAGCTGCATGTGCTCTCTTGAGCGTGGTCCTGAGTGAGGAGACTAAGTGAAGCCTTCCAAGAGAGCCACAGAGACAATACCAGCAGTGGGGGAGGGGAAGACAGGCCAATACCCTTTTTAGGAGGAAAAGTCAAATAATCCTGAAGTTCCAGTGAAGTGGCCTAGATGAATCTTACAGCACCCAGTCTTCCAAAAGGGAACCTCCATCTCCTACAAGGGTGAGAACAGATTCAGGGCAGTTATGGTGAATGGTGATGTTCTGCACAGCGCACTCCCCACTCCGAGTGTCCAAATCCAAAGACTCTCTACATCCCCATCACAGGTCCTCTGTGCCACCCCGTGTTTTACCTCATCATCCCCAGCAATCTCACTAGAGTCTTGGGGACTGTCTCTGCCTAGGAAAGAACAATACAGGATCCAGTCAGACTTCAGAAGACTGGAGGCTAAAGGAGGAATTATGGGTGGCTCCCATGGGCTCCAAGGGTCTCAGAGGTCACCCTCAGCACACTCACCTGCTTCCTGGGTGTCACGCCTTCCTCTCCCACCTGAGGAAGGAAACCCATGCATGGGTGGCCTGGGAACAGAGAGTCATAAGGACCTGGACCAGTGGTTCTCTTCCTTCCTAATGCTGTGACCTTGAGTACACTGTCCTCATGGTGTGGTGATCCAAAACCGTAACATTACTTTGTTGCTACTTCATAACTGTAATGTTGCTACTGTTACAAACTGTAATGTAGATAGCTCACATGTGGGATGTCTGATTAAGGACCCCCAAAGGAGTCTCCACCCACATTTCGAGAACCACTGGTCTATCAAAACCCTTTAGTTTGGGGCCCAAGGAAAATTTCCAGAACTGATGTAGTACCTCCTTGGAGGTTTGTTCTCAGTGAGACCTTGGCCTGTGACAGCTGGGCGTGAGGTCTCAGTCACCGGAACTGTCCCCAAGCAGAAACTGCTGTTCAGTCCCCTTCACTTAAGGTTAAACAAAAAGGCTCCTGGCTAAGAAGACACGAGACTGTGGATGGTACCTCCCATTACTCAAGCAGGGTATACCTCTACCTAAGGCTTCAAACCCTCAGTGGGACAAGAAAACCCAGAACACAGTTCTCCCCTACCTGCCTTCTTCTTCATGCATCAAACCACCAAGAGGGCACAAAGGAGACAGAGGAGACAAAGGAGAACAAAACCAATAATGCCACAATGGGGTTCTTGCACCAAGCAGTCTCTGGGGAGGGGAGGGGGAGGGGAGGGGAGGGGAGGGGAAGGGGAAGGGGAAGGGGAAGGGGAAGGGAGAAAACGGGAGGAGAGGGGAAAATGAAGACCATTCAGCTCTCAGCCCTGAGCTGCTCAGCATCTACAGGAAGGCTGCAGCTTCCCCTGACCGCAGCTCTGCACCCACAGCCTCCTTACCCCATCTCAGGGTGAGGGGCTGAGACAGCCCCTCATGCTCCACATGGCATATGTATCTCTGCTCCTCCCCAGAAGGCACCACCACAGCTGCCCACTTCTGGAAGGTTCCATCCCCTGCAGGCCTGGTCTCCACAAGTTCCATGTCATGGGTCTGTTCCTCCCCATCTTTCTGCCAGGTCAGGGTGCTATCAGGGTAGAAGCCCAGGGCCCAGCACCTCAGGGTGACATCACCTTCAGGTCTGGGGTGATGGGTCACACGTGCCTTTGGGGGCTCTGAGGGGGAGAGTTGAAAGGATGAGGCATCTTGCTTTCTTCTGGGGACTTAGCAGTGTTCATGTGACCATCCTAGGATGGACAGGAGAACTGGGGTGGGATTAGGGTGTCCATAATCTAGACACCAGCTAGAGCACATGCACCTGGGACGACCTGTTCTTTGGAATGCCTCAGGATGTGAAGGTGACATTTTAGGGCACGATACTCCAGGTCATTGCAGACTCATGGGAAGGGCTTGTGGTCCAGATCTGGGTAAAGGGCAGGAGGAAACTCAGAAAGCAGGAGTCAGACTCCAGTGACACTGAAGTCTGTGGCACAGAACGAGGTCTGAGAAAAAGCTCCCAATGGGCCATTGCTCAAGTCAGTAAATTGTTGATCAGTTACTGAAAGATTGGTCTCCTGTTGGAGATGATGAATTTCTTGTTAGTAAGAGAGGGGCTGTCTTCTGAGGAAGTCACACATCTGGAACACAAGGGGCTCTTGCCTCTCTGGACTTGGGAAGGAGTGAGAAAAGACCTTCTCATTTACCCGTTCCTCTCCTCCTTTGCACATGCTAAGAATCTAAACCAGAACTTGTCCTTGCTGGGTAGCGCTCAACCTGTGAGCTAAACTCCAAGTCCTCATTTCCCACCCAGCACCCCCAGCTCTCCAAACGCCCAGCAAGCAGCCTAAGGAAACATGGACAGGGTTTGGCTCCCCTGGGCACCTGAAGGCAGCAGCCCCTCCTTCTGCTTTTCCAGGTAGTTCTGCAGCAGCTCTGAGCAGTTGTCCTTCAGGTGGGCTTCTGACTTGTGCTGAGAGATCTGAGCTACAGTGCTGGTCTCCGTTGTCCAGGAACTCAGGTCTTGGTTCCTGGTGGGGAGATCGACACCATCATAGGCCAACTGGTCGTACTTGGGAAGCAGGTGCCCATCTGGCCCCACAGTGTGAGAGTCTAGGGCAGACATAGTTGGTGGTTAGCTTTGTCGGGAAGCACGGCACTACTACAGCACAGACCAAATCCATGCTATCACTGCAGACTTCTTTTTTGGGGAGCTGGGCAGGTGTTGGGTGAAACTCCTGTCCAGTGAATATGGACAGCCCTGCTACATCCTTGGGATGGGTAGGTGTCACTCACTGTCCACACTACTGTTGTAAAAACGAACCAACTTCATCAGAGTCCTTTCTGACAGCCTTGCTTGAGTCCTGACTTTATGAATCTACTGCTCCCAGTACTCTGGCCCCTCTGCAGTGGAATTCACCAGTGGAATTAAAGGCATGCACTGTCATGGACCAGTGAGATCTATTTTCTCAGTGAACCTGCCAAGTTGACTAGCTAGCACTATGGAGTTTCCCACAAGGCTGAGCCTCATCTCTAAATCAGGGAGCCTGTGGCAGGAATCCATTTCTCGGTTCTGAGGCGAGGTCCCCTGTCCTTGCTGGATGGAGTCAGGGTGAGCAGAGCAGGGCTGTGGGTAACTCCCATGGACCAGGTACTTTGGGTGCTTTGGGTGGCTTTATGCAGGTCAGAGTAGGAAATCTCCTATGTAGTCATCACACTGTGGGTCTGGGCGCAGAAGGACCTAGCCCTTTTAATATTTGCCCTGATTAGGACAGTCCCTCAGATTAAAGTCAGCTGATGTGGAGTCCTAATGACCTTTGCAGAGTCCTTTCACTGACCTTAGTGTTTGATGGACTGACCAGGTGAAGGTGGATAGCCAGGGTGGTCATTGGGGAGGGTTGGGGAGAAAGAGCCCAGCACTGCCCTGTGCGGGAATTGGTCGTTGTGGGGCATTAAAGCCTAATAGAGCTAGGCTGAGGGTGGTAGTGAGTGAATGGGTATGGGGGAGAAAAGGAGGAGCCCAGCCAGCCAGGAGAATAGACCTGGCCATGAGAGGGAGGCGGAGGGAGGCAAAGGGAGGAGGGGGGGATAAAGGGGGGAAGAGAGAGAGAGAACAGGGAGGGGAGAGAAGGGAGGGAGAGAGAAGAGAGAGAGGAGAGAGGGGAGAGAGAAAGTGGACAGAGAGAGAAAGAGGCGAGAGGGGAAGGAGAGAGAGAGAGAGAGAGAGAGAGTGAGAGAGAGAGAGAGAGAGAGAGAGAGAGAGAGAGAGAGAGAGGAGAGGAGAGGAGAGGAGAGGAGAGGAGAGGAGAGGAGAGGAGAGGAAGATAAAAGAAAGGGGACCAGGAGAGGGAGAAGAAACAAAGTGGCCAAGAGCACCAGCTGGTGCTCGGTGGCCAGCCTGAAAGGAGAGAAGCTGGGAGAAGGAAAGCAGTGAAGCTCAGGGGCCGGAGAGGTTAAAGGGTAAGGGGTGGGGGTAAGAGATACTTAGAGGAGCCAGGACTCTGTGACAGAGGTTCTCAACCTTCCTGAGGCTGAGATCCTGTAATACAGTTCCTCATGTTTTGTGACCCCAACCATGAAGTCATTTTTGTTGCTAATTCATAACTGTGATGTTTCTAAATAAATAGATAATTTTATAATAAGTAAATAAATAACTGGTGCTGAGAACCAACTGTGTGGGACTCGTCATAACCAAGACCCCTTGCTTTCACAAATTGGGATCACAGACTTCACCAACAACATAACTGCAGAGCCCTCATTGCAGTCTCTACAGGCCAATTAAAATGAGAAGTAAGCCAGGTATATAACTCCAGCACTTGGAAGGCCGAGGCAGTTGGATTGACATGGTCTACAGAGTGAGTTCCGGGACAGTCAGAGCTACATAGTGAGATCTGCCTCAAAATCAAACCAAACCAAGTCAAGCCAGGCCAAGCCAAACCACCACCACAACAACCAATAAGTAAAGTGAGAAGTGCTGGCAGCTTTGATGTTCATTTTCATGGGCAGAAGATAAATCTGCATTTTCCAGTGAAAATTTGTACAAAAGTCAAGCCCTGAACTGTTTTTCCCCAAGAGAAAAGTTCTAAGGGTAAAAAAACCTCTGTTTTAAAGAGGGAGAGGGGTGGGGTGAGTGTGTGGAAGTGTTTTTACTTACACTACTCAGTCCCTGCATCACTTGGCTCCTGACAGCATCTACCTGCCTTCTACCTCCAGCAAGACCTTCCACTGGAGACCACCCCACTGTCAAGAGTCAAAGCTGGAATGCCTTTAGCAAGTGTTGGTGTGAGAATCCAACACAAAGTCACTGTGTAGCTGCTCCCAGCCAGTTGCTTGCCCACAGGACCAGAAACTTGAACTCATAAATTGTGAACCAGCCATGCATGTTTTCTGAGTGAGGGTGGATAGCATGTTACACAGTGGAGCAGAGCAGAACCCAGTCCCCACAGGACTGGGTTCAATTTGAGACCCTCTTCCTTCTTCCTTTCTGTTGATCCTACAGACAGGAGTTAGACTCTGGTAGGTTGAGTGGAGGGAGGGAAGACTCTCAAGGCAAAGGCCTTGGATGGAGGACATGTTCTCTTTGGAAGAAGTTCATGTTCTCAATCCAGTCTCCTAAGTGTAGGGGCCTAGTTGGCCTGTGAGGGACAAGGATGGAGAACACTTACTGCCATTATTCAGGGACCCCAAAGGAGAGTGAGACAGGCACCACAGACAGGAACCAGAACGGGTCTACTCCTCCATACAAACTGAAAAGCAAATCGCTTTAGACATTTGCTGTTTCTAAGTCAAAACTTGTCCCCACAAGAAAACTATCTCAGAGTAAGGAAACAAGAGTCAGGACTGTCAATATGAAAACATCTCAAAGGCCCACCACTCACTCAAAGGTCCAGATCTGAGAGGCCCGGGGGCCTAGTCCTCTCTTGTTTGCCTCAGGTCCAATCCCAGGCCCTATGTGTTACCTTTTAAAACTTCCAGAGATGAGTCAGAGCTGGAGACACTGATGCTGCCTGCAGTAGAAAACATAAGACACTCAGGAGACTGACAGGTGGGGCTGAAGGGAGTATTATGGGCTGACTGAGCTCCAGCTTCACCCCAAGAGACTCAGAGACAATCTTGTCTTCCACACCTACCTCCAGCTGGAGCATAGTCTCCTCCTTTTCCACCTGTGAGAAAGAAAGCTGTGAGAGTTCAAGGAAGATCTTGACACTAGGAAGTGTCCAGAGCTGACAGCAGACCCAGGTGGAGACAGTAGCAATGCAGGGTGTGGATGGGTTTCCCATTAATGAGCAGAGCACACTTCTAAAGGGGGCTGAGAGAAAACTCAGACCCTGCCCTTTCCTACCTGTGTTTCTCCTCCTCCACACCACAAAAGCCACCACAGCTCCAATGATGGCCACAACTCCAAGGACAACCAGAACAGCAATGATCACCGTTTTGGAGTCAGTGGATGGAGGAGGCTCTAGGATGGGAAGGGGCAGGAAGGGAAGGTGAGGGTCATGACCCCAGCTCTCAGCCCTGACCAGCTCAGGGTCTGCAGAGGGCTCCAGCTTTCCCTGACCCCACAACTTCCTTATCCCATCTCAGGGTAACGGGCTCAGGCAGCCCCTCATGCTCCACATGGCATGTGTATCTCTGCTCCTTCCCAAGAGGCACCACCACAGCTGCCCACTTCTGGAAGGTTCCATCCCCTGAAGGCCTGGTCTCCACAAGCTCCATGTCCTGGGTCAGGTCCTCCCCATCCCTCTGCCAGGTCAGGGAGATGTCAGCAGGGTAGAAGCCCAGGACCCAGCACCTCAGGGTGACGTCACCTTTAGGTCTGGGGTGACAGGTCACACATGACTTTGGGGTTCTGAGGGGGAGAGTTGAAAGGATGAGGCATCTTGCTTTCTTCTGGGGACTCAGCAGTGTTCATGTGACCATCCTGGGATGGACAGGAGAACTGGGGTGGGATTAGGGTGTCCATAATCTAGACACCAGCTAGAGCACATGCACCTGGGATGACCTGTTCTTTGGGATGCCTTAGGATGTGAAGGTGACATTTTAGGGCAGGAGACTCCAGGTCTCTGCAGACTCGTGGGTAGGGCTTGTGGTCCAGATCTGGGTAAAGGGCAGGAGGAAACTCAGAAAGCAGGAGTCAGACTCCAGTGACACTGAAGTCTGTGGCACAGAAGGAGGTCTGAGAAAAAGCTCCCTATGAGCCATTGCTCAAGTCAAGAAATTGTTGATCAGTTACTAAAAGATTGGTCTCCTGTTGGAGAAGATGAATTTCTTGTTAGTAAAAGAGGGGCTGTCTTCTGAGGAAGTCACAGATCTGGAACACAAGGGGCTCTTGCCTCTCTGGACTTGGGAAGGAGTGAGAAAAGACCTTCTCATTTACCTGTTCCTCTCCTCCTTTGCACATGCTAAGGATCTAAACCAGAACTTGTGCTTGCTGGGTATCGCTCAACAGGTGAGCTATACTCCAAGTCCTCTTTTCCCACCCAGCACCCCCAGCTCTCTAAACTCCCAGCAAGCAGCCTAAAGGAAACATGGACAGGGTTTGGCTCCCTGGGCACCTGAACACAGCAGCCCCTCCTTCCGATATTCCAGGTACTTCTGCAGCAGCTCTGAGCAGTTGTGCTGAGAGATCTGAGCTACAGTGCTGGTCTCCGTTGTCCAGGAACTCAGGGTGGGGAGATCCACGCCATCAAAGGCCAACTTGTAGTACTCGCGAAGCAGGTGCCCCTCTGGCCCCACATCGCAGCCTTGCAGCCACTGTAGTGTGTGAGAGTCTAGGGCAGACATAGTTGGTGGTTAGCCTTGTTGGGAAGCGCAGCACCACTAGAGCACAGACCAAATCCATGCTATCACTGCAGACTTCTTTTTTGGGGAACTGGGCAGGTGTTGGGTGAAACTCCTGTCCAGTGAATATGGACAACCCTGCTACATCCTTGGGATGGGTAGGTGTCACTCACCGTCCACACTACTGTTGTAAACAAGAACCACCTTCTTCAGAATCCTTTCAGACAGCTGTGCTTGAGTTCTGAGTTTATGCATCTGCTGCTCCCAGTACTCTGGCGTCCCCAGGGTGGAATCAATCCTTGGACTCTCCAGGTAGTCGGTGTCCAATCGCAGTAACTCTGTATCATCCACCTTGCTGAGGACTGTGATCCGTGGCTCCCGGAGGCCAGGCCTCAACATGACAGTGGAACAATACCGCAGCGAGTGTGAGCCTGGGGAGTCCCAGACCTCCTCCTGTGATCCCGGGAGGGTGTGCGGGCCAGCAGGTAAACAGGGCGTCGGGCTCCAGACAGATGGAGAAGGGGGCGCAGGGTCTTGCTGGGTGGTGCTACCCCTCGCCTTCTCAGCAGAGACCATTTTCCTCCCGGGTCTCACTCACCCAAAAGGTCCGAGTCCCAGACAAGTGGGAGTCCAGCTGCAAAAGAAGGGCGCAGAGTGTGGCAGCCTTGAGGACCCGAAGTATATGGGTCTGGGCGGATCTTGGACAACTTTATAAACCAGAACGACAGTGATTGTAGTACCTCAGAACCCAACTTCAAATTACCGTCGGGAATGGAAAACACCAGACAATCTTAATTTTAAAAGTAATTGTCCCAAACTCCTCACCTATTTTATGTTGGAAATTCTTTTGGTGGCAGAAGCCGTCCTCGGGTCTACAGGCTGCGCCCTCTGGTGCTCTGCCTTGCTGGAAAAAGGGTGTTCTTTCCCCCCAAGTCCCCACTTCCTCTCTCGGATCCAGAGTACGTCTATCTTCATTTTGATTGGCTTCTTTTCGTCGTTAGTAGCCAATCAAATAATTAGGGGAAATTACCCTACAGAGAGTGAGAACTAGTGTTGAGTCATGGATTGCTAGGCAGAAAAACTCAAGAGAAGTTAGGGATTCGAAAGTGAAACTGAGCCAGATAGGGAATCCCCCAGTTGCTCCTTTCT
>JAPYYD010007013.1:0-10645 GCA_028551405.1 Uromys caudimaculatus
AAATAAATAAATAAATAAATAAATAAATAAATAAAAAGAAAGGCGATTTTATGCAAAGAAAGCAGGATTGTTCTTGAAATATAATCATGACAAAAGCCATAGAACAGTAACTAAATGTGATTGCCAATAAGCTGAAGCCAGAAAATAAGGGATGGAAAGAAGAGGCCAAGATAGGAATCAAATCTCTAAATATTTTGTTGTGTACTTTTGAATTGAGAGCCATTTAATATTTCATAGAATTTTAAAGCAAAATTAAATCAGAGAAAACATCAATCCCTTTAAATTGAAAACAAATTCAGCTAAATAAACGTATCTGTCCATCAAGCTGAAGGCATAATCATATACAGCAGAATACTGTGAGCTGTCTGACAGTATTTGGACTGTATATCCCTGGAGAAATATACACATTGAATACAGAGAAACAGAAAAGTAATCTTAGATTGCATATTATCTTTTGTTAGGAGTTATGGATTTGTTGTTTTGGCACATACATAAAATTTTAAAATTATATATACATGCATATTATGGTGCAAAAATATAGTATCATTGTTATCAAGAAAATTACTTTCAGTGTGAAAGAAAATAATGTTATAACAAAATTTTATGTAAAATATATTCTTTCTTATTGATTGAAGATGATTCATTGGTATAAATTCTTTGTTGTTATGTTGTTGATGATTTGTTTGTTTGGTTGATTTTTGAAACAAGGTTTCACTATGTAGCCCTGGAACTTGATATAGACCACTCTGGCCTGGAACTCACAGATATCTGTGTGCCTCTGTGTATTGGGTACTGGGACTAATGACTATGTATTATTTGTTTTTTTGATTTCCTATGGGTATAATGTTTCCTATCCCTGTCCACTGAAAAAATAAATTTCAGAACCTCTAAGTTCTCCAAATAGGATTGGAGTGAACTAGAAAGGGAGCTGTGCAGGAAAACACTGAAAACCAACTCTGAATTGACTCAAGTCATGCTTAGACTTGAGGGGAGATATCAAAGCGATCTCATTCTTCAAGACAGTCCCATCATCCAGCCTCAAAGATCTTCCCTTTCTATAGTCATAAACAATGCCTAGTGTTCAGTCAAAAGCATCAAGCACACCATGAAACCAAATCACTTGACTAGAAGCCAAGAGAAAAAGAAACAATAGAACTTGAACTTGACTCATACAGACATATCCAACGTGAACGTCAAAACAAGCATGGCTGGAAAAGAATGTGTGGAGTTACAGAAAAGAGGAGGCTACTGTGGAAGGCAACAGAGGAGGGGTGGGAGGAAGAAGTGGGGTTGGGATCCCCAAGAGTAAAGTCAGTATGAAAGCACCATCACCAAACCCGTTTCCTTACATGCTAATTTAAAAACTAATTAGGAGAAGGAAACAATAGCGCACCTTTATACATTTTAAATGGAAAAATAAAACTCACTGTACCAGATATGAGAAATCACAAGGTTAAATAGAGATTATTAGCACAAAACTGAAAATCTAGAAGAATTAAAGAGAAATTCTATTATTGAAGGTCACAATAATTGAAAATGATCACTTTAATATATTAGTTTAGTAGAAAATTAGACAAATGACTGTCAGCAAACTGGGAAATAAATTTTATAAAAATCCCATGCTAGAACTTGGGCAAAAAAATGTGAAAATACAGAAAAATGGGTAATAGATTGTGGGGCATAGATAAAATGTTAGCGATTAAAATAGGACAAACGATGATTCACCATCCCCTCACGAAATGCCTCCTAAGGCGTAGGGTGCAAGGGGACTACTGCCTGCATGTGTGGAGTTAAGATGGAAACATGATTATTGAAATATGATTGGGAAATGCAAAGATGGTAGATCATGCCTGTGGTCTTGGCACTTGGGAAGCTGAGGCAAAAGAATTGCTGAAAGCTCCAGATCACCTGGTGTGCATGGTTCTAGCCAGCTTTGGCTACATGGCAAGACCCTGTTTGCAAACAACCATAGAGAGGGAAAGGGGGAGAGAAAGGAAGGAAAGGATATGGAAGGAAATGAAGAGACAAGAACACCAATTTACTCTACTATAGCATCCAACTGGGACATAAAACATAGATCTGTTTTAAGATTTCTACCACAACCAAGCACAGCCATACAGGAATCAGGAACTTGAAACTCCACAAAACATATCCAAATGTAGAATCACAAAAGGATAAAAACCAGTTCCCAGGTGGAAATCTTGTGGATTAACTAACTCTCCTGTTTTCACTGCAGGATAGTTAAGAGTTCCTTGGGACAGTGTCCTGGGCAGAAGACCTCGGGAGATTGATTAGTGGATGTTAGGAGGTGGGGATGGGGCCTGAAGGGCTGCTTAACTAAGACAGCCAGTCTTCTAATTTCCTGCTCCTGGGAGAATGAATTGCTTGCCTGGCTCCCACTTACTCCAACCTTCAGCCAAATAAAAAAGGGCACAAACAAACATACAATATTAGGAAGAAAGGGTCCAAGAAGTGAGATCTCAAAGGATTTCAGACCTAAGCCACACAAGAATTCCCCCATTTGTCTAATTGCTCCAAGAATCCCTGTTTCAATTTGTTCCTGGCCAGAGGAAAAACTCTCGAATAATCACCACACAGGTGGTCCTTGTTTAGAGGAGGCATGGCTTCTTTGCTACCCAGGAACACAATGCTGAGATTTTCACTAATGTACAATTGATTGTTGGAAACTAACATATTCACAGATAGCAAAAAATGACACCATTTATTTATCCAGATGTTTAAATCCCCACTTTAGGTCCCTGCCATATGGCTATCCAGCCTAGAATTAAATTTTTCAATGGCAGGGAGGCCATGAAGGAGTTAACCAGACAAACTTCAGTCTCTGCAGATCATTAATAATGAGGGATGCAGGGAGCAGATCATAGTCATGTGTGTTTTTCTAATAGTAGAAAGAACTGTCTTCCTTTGCTAAAAAGTCACAGACTTTCTTCCCAAGTCAATTGTTTGAAAAATAAGTGGTATGGATGAATCCAAGCACTTAAAAGGTACTTTCAGTCAGTGATATGTTACATACCTGGAGTCCAAGCACCCAGAAAGCTAGACAGGAGGATTCCTACAAGTTTAAGACCAATCCAATCTATGCTAGGAGTTCCAGACAAGCCAGAGCTACATAGCAAAGATCTGTTTCAAGCAAAAAAACAACACACAAAAAATTAAAATTCCCAAAATACTAACAAAAAGTAATTGCAACCAACTTATGTATATCTTGCTAAAATCATTGTTTTGCATTGTATCAGTGCCATAATTATTGCTGAAAAGATCAGGCAGTTTTTATGCTAATTTAGCATGTAGTAATTGACTGTGGCTGCTGCTCAGGCTATCTGGCCTTGTTTTACAAAGTGTTTTTACTGACACAAACTGAGTCTTCATGCTTGTTTCTTCCACATGCATGCTCATATCAGCAAGGGTTATCATTCTCCTCCGTGGTGGGATCACAGAGCCACTCGTGTTTTCTTTGGTCCCTGATGGGAAACAGCCACATTCAGAGGCTCTTTTATTTTTACTTTTGTTCTGGTTTGTTTTTTGAGACAGGGACTTTCTCGATAGCCCAAGCTGGCATTAAGATCACAATCTTCTCGACCCAGCCTTCCCAGGGCTGATATTACAGATATCTGCTATTATACCTAGCCCAGAAGATCTTAGTGGAGAAATTTCAAGTGTGTTGTGTCCATACCCAGACTATAGGCTCTTTTTTATTTTTGATTTGTTTTTGGTTTTGCTGTTGTTGCTTTTTAAGACAAGGCCTCACTATTTAACTCTGGCTGTTCTGGAAATCACCAGGTAAACCAGGCTGGCCTTGAACTCAAGGGAGATCTGGCTACTTCTGCTGGGATCAGTGATCATATCTGGCTAGAGGCTCTTAATGCACAAAGCATTAGTATTTACTAAGGAGTGAAAGGAAATAGTAAAACAGGAAGTTTGAAGGTATATAATTGAACACGCTGCTCTATTGGACACCCCGAAACCCTCTTGTATCTATTCACTTGTCTTTCACTGAAATGATTTCCCAGTCCTCTAAGCTTACATTTAACCATACTCTCCTTATTTGAAGGCTTGACACATGCCAATTCCTCCCTGGAGTTCCTCTTAGTTGCCATAGAAAACATGAGGTTTCCCTGCAACTGAAAACTTCCTCAGGAGAGTTATGTTTTGGACATATGAGGTTGAGATGTGTAAGGAACCTGTGAATTCAGATGAAGGGATAGGGGATCTAGGTTCTCACAAGAGGTTTGTACACTGAAAATAAAGTTTAAAGAATCACCAGCAACAGATGGCACTTGGGAACATGGCAGCAGATGAGAAAGATTGCTTTAGGAGAATGTTAGCCTGAGGAAAAGAGCATGCATCAAATAAATATTGTGTTCACAGTGCAGAAATTGTGTGCTGGGTATCCCTGGACAATGTAAGAACCTAACAAGAAAACACAGGTAGCTCCATCCCACACCTTGAATGATCCTAATAATGACACTAGTTTGCACGGATATGTATTTAGAGCAGACTGGTTTTGCATATACATCTCAGAGAATTCTCCAACTCATGCTACAGGAGATGCTGATAATTCCACCTGACAGACAACATACCTGGCACACAGGGAGGTCAAGTTACTTACCCAAGCCACACAACTAGTAAGAGATGGAGCTGAGATTTCAGTCCAGTTCTGTGAGGCATTCAAATCCATATCTTGAGGGCCAAGCATCACGGCTTCTCTCTGTGCCAACTCTGCTGCAAGTTAAATGTATTATTCTTGCATCTGACTTGAACAAGCATCTGCCACTAGGAACTGTTTCAAGAATAAGGCTGTGAAGCAAAACTAAGAAAATCAGTTGTCTTTAAGTGACAGATGAGTAACAGTGGGAAGTTCCACTCTGTGCTTTCTCTCCAGAACAAGGTTGTACACACTCTGACTGTTATCTCTTGGTGCCCCCGCCCGTGCACACAGAAGCCACTGTGGGAAACTGTCTCTTTCAGTTGCCATCAGTTGACTTCTAAATATAAACTTGTCTGAGTAGATGACAAGGGAAGCAGAAACACCGTGTTTCACTAAAGTTTCCAATCTAATAGACCCTGCCACTTCTTTAAGTGTTTGCTAAATTATAGACAGATATATTCCAATATAAAAAAAGAAAAACCTTTCAATTTTTGGACTTCTTATGCCATATAGCTCACAGTACACATCTCATATTCTCTCTGGGTTTCCATAGCACATGGCTCCTCACAGATGGCCCTTTTCACATTTGGCCAGGAGATGTCAATTATTTGTATCCTGGGTTTCCCCTGATACAGTATGAGCCCCCAAGGGAGTAGAACTCTACCTTATTCACTGTGGAGCTCTCCCAGACACTGGCCACCGTGCACTTGGTATGATGAGTTGAAGGAGGGATCTCAGAAAACATAATGGAAAAAGATTCCAACTTTAGGCAATCTCTAGTCCCCATTGCTTAAGCCTTCTCTATCGACTACTTCTATTTTCCACAATCACAGCATTAAGGCATCATATGGTCAGTTTCTGTTCACATATCCTATAGATTGAGAACAAATTAAATACAGGAACTCTGTCTGATTTATTCCTGGTGCCTATATGTTGGAAGTGTACAAAATATTTTTTTAATTAAATAAAGGTTGTTTAACTTAATTTTTCAGTCACCATATGTTCTGTGGTTTAAAGGCTAGGTTGAATGGTTTGGTCATTTGCAAGCAGTGCGTCTCCTACTGCATCACAGTAGATGGTACATGAGATCTGCTTGTCCCATTATAAAGAGGATAAGGTTCAAGACTGATAGCGTGATCTCTGTATTTTTCCCCTTTGCATTGGCTACAAAGAAGTAGGAGTTTGGGAGCTCAGCTTCCCTGTATTTTTATGAGTTGTTGGGGAAAG
This sequence comes from Uromys caudimaculatus, assembly GCA_028551405.1. Lineage (NCBI taxonomy): Eukaryota > Metazoa > Chordata > Mammalia > Rodentia > Muridae > Uromys > Uromys caudimaculatus. The sequence continues at coordinate 5,897 of JAPYYD010007013.1, forward strand.
GAGGAATCTCAACATCTTACTGCTCCATGTTAGAGAGCTGTGAGCAAAGCACAGAAACAGGAGGGCACAGACGTCCTGAAGGAGCTCCCAGCACAGGAGAGGTGACGCAGGCAGCACACTGATATCTCGGAGCCCTTCTGCTCTGTGTTCTGCAAGGAAACCAAATTGCTGCCCTTTCAGAAGCAGCTTTGCAGTGCCTGCTGCCTGGCTGGCTTTAGGAGAGTTTCCCCAGGCACTTCTCTGTGCAGAGATTGTGTCTGGTCCCTGGAAGGAACAAAGCCTGCCCCTTGCCCTCTGGGGGCTGGAGGGTTGATTGGAGAGACAGACGTATAAATAGACAATTCCAGCCCAGCCTGCCAAGTACTCTAGCATAGGAGTAAACAATGAGCTGTGGGCGGTCAGAGAAGAGAGCAATTACCAAGCTCCTCTACAAAGCTGGCTCAGGTGGAAGGCAGCACCCCTCCTCTGCTTGCCCCCTGACATTTTACCAATGCTCCCTTTATGCTGCAACAGCCATGTCTATATTTTCTTACTGAATCGGATGCCTAAACTAGAAGTTTCTCCAGTAGACAAATCAAACTGGGCTTTCCTACAGAACTTCATTTTTTTTCCAATATGCTCAATTGAGCTTTCTCAGGCCTTGCCATGGCCCAGTTCTGCTGACTCTGGAAAGAAGCAGATCAAGCACCCTTCCAGATGATGTGTTTCCAATGTACAGGGTGGAAGACTCTCTCCCGGTTCTCATCTGGACATTCCTCCATTAGCAACTAGACCTCCAAAAAGTGTGTTGGCATTGGGTTGGTTATGGTGGTGGGAAATGAGCCCCTTACTCACTACACTTTCTCTCCAGTCACTGACAATGTCTGCCACTATAGTGGCTCTGGCCTGTGCCCTTGAGCCACCGGAGCAATGCAACCCACTTATGACTAAGAACTAAGCATCACCTTCTTGGCATGCCCTGCTGATCCAGGTCAGTGTTTGCTTTATTGATGTTTGGAATTCAGGTGGGTTGTTTGTTTGTTTATTTGGTTGGTTGGGTTTGGGATTGCTTTTGTTTTTTATTTTTTAAATGTGTCCTTTTTCTGCAAGGATTTTCCTGGATTTAACAGCATAGTAACGAAACATCTTGGCATAAAGGCATCAGGGCTACTACAATCTAAAAATAAAATTCAACCACTGTATAATATCAAATGGTTAATCCTAGGTTGCAATTAATTTCAGCCTCTAATCACTTCCTCCTGTGAGGTAAGCACATAAGAAATATGATCTCCAAATGATTAATTCCTAGCAAAAGGTCACTTCTTTGAGGTACAAGTAGGGTCTGGAATCTTTCCCTCCTTACAGACTTCGACAGTACTGACCTGCTTAGGTCTCAGCTTTAATTAGGAAATCACAATCTATTATTCATTCTTCACACTGAAGAAAAAGGAATATAAATATACAAGTCTGGCATCATCCACAGAAAAATTTGGGAAAAAATTACCTATTTGGTTTCCCCTCTCTGAGTTGTCTTCCTGTTGTTTGTGGAACATCAACATAACCTGAGTGTTTATTCAGCAATACAACGGATGCTTCTGAGAAAAACAGCCATGGCTAACTAGACATGTAGCACTCAAGCGATTGTTTTCTGCTCTCAATTCCAATTAAGAAAAATGAACTCAATAGTCTGGCCATTGTGTCTTTGCCCTCCCCACATTCCCAAAGTGTATAATTCCCTTTGCAAAAAGGGAGACATGGAGAGAGATCTGGTCTAGCCAAAGGTGACACTGACATAGGACACCTACCCACGAAGTGAAATAGTCTTCAGCAGTTAACAGCTGCACTTTTAAAGGTAGCTGGGTGGGTGGGTGGGTGTGCAGGCGTGCATGTCCCAGAAAGTTTTCTGTATCATTCCTCCTCAGACACAGTCCAGTTTGTTTTCTGAGACAGAATCTCTTGCTGAAATCTGGGGCTCACCAAAAGGTTGGAGCAGCTGGACAGTGACCCCCAGAGATCCTTCTACCTCCACATCCTAAATCCTAGGATTACACACTGCATTGTCATGTGAGTTCTGGGGATCAAACTCAAGACCCCATGCCTGCAAAACAAGCACTATATCCCCTAGTCTATCTTTTCAGCTGGTGTCAGTGGCTGCACTTATGGGGCTGCCTCATGGTGTGAACTACTGTGGATTCCAAGCACAGTTGTGCTGAATTCCAAGTTACCTGTGGAAACCAAGAAGCCCGAGAAGGTTCCTCCACATCAGTGAAACCCAGGTAATGAGTGTCTGGCCTCAGCTCTTAGTCACTGTGATGGTGCTCTTCAGGTGGCTCAGTTTGAGCAATCACTGCTCATGACTGATGAACATTTTGAGACTGTCCCACTCTCCCCAGTACTATTAATTCCTCCTCACACACCACACCAGACAGAGAGCACTAGAAAGACTCCTTCCACAAGGAGTAGCTCCTAAGATGGCATTTGTAAGGCAGCATTCCTATTATACTTTGGTTTTTATTTTCTTTGCAGCAGATCGGCTCATGTTCAGCCATGTACTGAGAAACCTTTCTGTTATTGTACGCAATGGAGAGGCAGTCATAAACTCAGTTCCTACATGCCCATTGTTTTCAAGTTTCAATGCTAGTTGTGAACCAAAAAGAGTATTGTCCCTATGAGAGTGCCACATACTGTCATAGTCCTGAAGAGAAGATTGCAGGATAGACAAGCGCACAAAATAAACCGAGAGCTGTTTAGTCTGCTTTGTTCCTGACCTTAGACTTTATGTAGGAAAGGCTTAATGTGGATCGTATTGGAGGTAGGAAAAGCCATGGAGGTTGGGCAGGCCTTCCAACCCGTTGGATAATGAATCTCAGCTCCGTGCTAGCAGCCTTAATTTTCAATAAAACTTGAGTGATGTTCAAATACACAGTCATTCCTTTGGAGCAGCATCTAATTCCTCTCCAAAGTTCTGCCACCCTTCCAAGACAAAAACCTAATACCCATCTTACATGTCCTGAAAACATTATCATTATACAAAAAAAAAAAAATTTGGATGTAACTGGAAGGCACCATGTTAAATGAAATAAGACAGTCTCGGATGAATAAATATCGCATCTCATTTGTGCCTAGATCTACTGGGATGAAGAAATTGTCCTTGCAAAATTGCTAAAACCTTAGAAGTTATATCAAATGACAGATGATATCCAGCATCCAGCTGCCTGAAATTATCAGGTAGACTAGAGAAAGGTTGGATTCAGTAGAGGCTACACCTTTCTCTCAATTTCCCATATTTTAGGCATGTCTCTAACTAGTGATTCTGATTTATTTATTTATTTATTTATTTATTTATTTATTTATTTATTTATTTACTATTTTACTCTTTTGAGTTAGGAGTCCATGTAACCTATACTGGCCTCAAGCTTCCTTTGTAGCTAAAGCTATCCTTGAACTCCAGATCTTCCAGCATGAGTTCCCCAGAGTACTGACATCACAGGTGTAACTTACTGTGGCTCACGTCTTGTAATGCTAATACACACCTGATTTGGCAGTCCACAGACTGCTAAGTCAATGACCTCTAACTCCATTGTTTCAGTTAGAGGTAGAGTTCCAGCCCCCCCCCCCCACACACACACACCTGGTTTCATAGTGTTAAACATTCAGATATTTGGTAGCTGCTGCCAGGTAAATAGGACTCCAAGAGATAAGAGCATGCTTTCTGAAAGACCAGAAATTTGGTGATCTCAGAAGAGAGCCTCAGCATGCACCATTGACACGGTTGGCTTGGGAAAGGCCCATTTTTCACTCAAGCTGCCGGAAGTCCAGATTGATCATCATCTGAGATGCTTCCCCTCCCTCCACTCCTCCCTGTTTCTTCCTCACCTCCAGTCTCCCTCAGATCCACTCCTCCTCCAACTGTCTGATGTCTATACACTTATAAACTTCACTCTCTTTTCTGAAAACCAGGTCACAGCATTTCTGGCCTGGCGATCTGCTCAACAACCAGGTCTACTTGGCCACAATTGTCATCAGAGACACTTCTTCCAGCAGCTGATGGGAGCAGATGCAGATACTCACTGCCAAATATTAGGCACAGAGCCTAAATTGGAGATCCCCATCTGGTCCCTCCCCTTGTAGCTCAGAGAACCCTACAAAGAGGGGGAGGAGCAATTATGGGAACCAGAGGGTTCACAGGAGAACATGGTCCACAGACTGAACTGACAATCATGGAGTCTGCATGGTGCTGCTCTAAGCCCTCTGCATATATGCTATGTTTTTGGAGTTTAATCTTCTTGTAGGACTCAACAGTGGAAGCAGGGGCTTTCTCTGACTTTGTTTCTTGCTTTAGGACACCTTTCCTCCTGCTGGGTTGCCTGGTCTAGCCTTAATGGGAGGGAAGGTGCCCAGTCTTATTGCATGTTGTTATGCCATGTTCAGTTGATATCCCTCGGAGCCTGCCCTTTTCTGAAGGGAAATGGAGGAAGAGTGGGTCTGAGGGAGTCAGGAGGTGAGGGAGGATCAGGGAGGAGTGGAGGAAGGGGAACTGTGGTCAGGATGTATTCTATGAAAGAATATATTTAAAAAGAAGGAACATGGTATGTACTCACTGATAAGCGGATATTAGCCCAAAAGTTCAGAATGCCCAAGTTTCACTTAACAGTAACCGCTAGACTGAGAGTGAGGTACCAGATGGAGGGGTTGGAGAAAGGTCTGAAGGAGCTGAGGGAATTTGCAGCCCCATGGAGGGAGCAAGAGAGTCAATGGGCCTGACCCCCC
>JAPYYD010007014.1:0-10643 GCA_028551405.1 Uromys caudimaculatus
GCAACTGACTCGTGACTAACTTAGAACATTCTGTACTTCCCCATAATGCAAATTCCTTCCGTTCCCCACCCCTTTGTGGTTTTTTCCTTTAAATACCCCTGACTTCAGCTGCTCGGGGTCGGACTCCTCTGCCCCTGCGTGGGTTATGAGCACGACCCCAGTGCACTGGCCCCCAATAAACCTCATGTGATTGCAGCAAAAAAAAAAAAAAAAGTTTTTCTTCTCATTGTAAAAAATAGAATTCTATCATCTTTGTCAGGGAAAACTTTAAAGAAATGTCATCTGTTTTGAAGCTGTCATAAAGATTTGTATTTTAATTATTGTTGCAGAAAACATGCACCCTCAATGGAGCAAGTTAGCATTGTTCTACTCATCCTAATTCTGTGTGCCAAGTTAGCATGGCTTCTTATTCTTCTATTACAAGTTCTTGGCAGGGCTTTCCTCATGCAGCTGCAGTCAGGTGGATGCAAGATGCCTTCAGTTCAGCAGTTTGGCACCTTAGTGGAACTGGCTGGAGACAGGCTAACTGGGATGCAGGTAAAAGTAGGCTGTTCCTCCATGTAGTTATTCCATGTGCTTATACCATTGGACTAGCTAGATTCCTCACATGCTTGATCAGCACATTAAATATCACTGGAACAAAAGATTTTCTTCCAGACCAGTCTTGGCATGATTTCTGCTGTATACTATTGATTAAAATTAGAGACAGGGTGAAGCAGATTCAGTATGAGAAGGAGCTCCTTAAAAACATGCAGATAATGAGGCATGTTTCATTTAGAGCCATCCTTGTAGATTCACTACCATACTGGTAACATAATTTGAGTACTCTCAAGTACTCCTGGGTGGGTGATAGCTGGGTGGTCTATTTCATAGACCCCCTCATTTCCTATTTTGCTCATTGACTAATTCTTTTTTATATTTTGTTTTATTGGATATTTTATTTATTTACATTTTAAATGTTATCCCGTTTCCCAGTTTCCCCTCTGAAAAACCCCTATCTCATCTTCCCTCCCCCTGCTTCTATGAGAGTGCTCACCCACCCACCCACCCATTCCTACCTTCCTGCCCTGGCATTCCCCTACACTGGGGCATCAAGCCTTCACAGGACCAAGGTCCTCTCCTCCCATCGATGTCTGACAAGGCCATCCTCTGCTACATATGCTGCTAGAGCCACAGAACTCTCCATGTGTACTTTTTGGTTGGTGGTTTAGTCCCTGGGAGCTCTGGGGGGTATTGATATTGTTGTTCTTCCTTTGGGGTTGCAAACCCCTTCGGCTCCTTCAGTCCTTTCTCTAACTCCTCCATTGGGGATCCCATGCTCAGTCCAATGGTTGGCTGAAAGCATCTGCCTCTGTATTTGTCAGGCTCTGACAGAGCCTCTCAGGAGACAGCTTTATGATTCTCCTGTCAGCAAGCACTTCTTGGCATCCTCAATAGTGTCTGGGTTTGGTGTCTGTATGTGGGATGGATCCCCAGGTGGGGCAGTCTCATGGCCTTTCCTTCAGTCTCTGCTCCACACTTTGTCTCCATATTTCCTCCCATGAGTATTTTGTTCCCCCTTCTAAGAAGGACTGAAGCATCCACACTTTGGTCTTCCTTCTTCTTGAGCTTCACATGTTCTGTGAATTGTACCTTGGGTATTCCAAGCCTTTAGGCTAATATCCACTTATCAATGAGTGCATACAATGTGTGCTCTTTTGTGACTGGGTTACTTCATTCAGGATGATATTTTCAAGTTCCATCCATTTACCTAAGAATTTCATGAATTCGTTGTTTTTAATAGCTGAGTACTACTCCATTGTGTAAATGTACCACATTTTCTGTATCCATTCCTCTGTTGAAGGACATCTGGGTTCTTTCCAGCTTCTGGCTCTTATAAATAAGGCAGCTATGAACATAGTGGAGCATGTGTCCTTGTTATATGTTAGAGAATCTTTTGAATATATGCCCAGGAGTGGTATAGCTAGGTCCTCAGGTAGTACTATGTCCAATTTTCTGAGGAACCACCAGACTGATTCCCAAAGTGGTTATACCAGCTTGCAATCCCACCAACAATGGAGGAGTGTTCCTCTTTCTCCACATCCTTGTCAGCATCTGCTGTCACCTGAATTTTTGATCTTAGCCATTCTGAGCGGTGTGAGGTGGAATCTCAGGGTCGTTTTGATTTTTATTTCCCTGATGACTGAGAATGTTGAACATTTTTTTAGTGCTTCTCAGCCATTCAGTATTCCTCAGTTGAGAACTCCCTATCTCTGTACCCCATTCTTAATAGGGTTATTTGGTTCTCTGGAGTCTACCTTCTTCAGTTCTTTGTATGTATTGGACATTAGCTCTCTGTGGGATGTAGGGTTGGTAAAGGTGTTTTCCAATCTGTTGGTTGCTATTTTGTCCTATTGACAAAATGGAATAGGAGCAGATTTGCTATACACAGCAAAGGAGCCAAGACTTTTGAAAAATGGGTACCTCTTAAAAGCTTTTTTAGGTATATCTGATATATAAAATTTCATACTTAATGTATCTGTTTTAATGAATTTATATTATAAGCATGAATCTGAGTCCAGATGGCATCCATTGAAATCTCCAGATTTCTGTGGTCTATAACAAAGAACTTTCCAGGGTCACATGGGTAATGATAGAAATAGAGACTGTGTATTGAGAAAGAGGAAGATACTCCAAGGAATGGAAGTGGCAAAATATCTGCGGAAAGTTAAAAGCTCTTTTGGTCCCTCAACCGTGGTACAGAACCTCTCTGAGTTCTGGTATACAGCATTTCCCTTCTTTGACATTTGCTAATTCTACATGCTGAGTTTAGTTGCACATAGTCAGCAGTGATAGGTGATGGTTGTAGTGTGGGAAATTCCAATCTTAACCTTCCTCTGCCCTTTGGCTTCTTTCATATTTTAAAATCTTAATGCTTCTACCCCCTCTATTTAGACATGTGTAGATAATAATGATACCATTATCATAATCAAGATACTTAAAATCATCCATCTACTAATATAAACAGATATCAAGGTTTGGTCGGTACCCCCAGAGGGGTTCCAGTTTCCTGTGTTCCAGAACAAGAGACACAGAGACATATAGATAGTAATAGAAACAGAAACTGCTTACTAGAAGAAAATACACATCTATGTGAGAATAAAAGGTGGAACAGAGAAATTCTTAAGTAGTCAGAGTTGTACATTTTTCATTTTGGGTCATTTTCATAGTCTGGGATTTCTCAGATATGTTCTGTCTGTTACATTTAATTATGCATACATTTTCATGTATTACATGTCTCATTAGCATCCTAAATTTGCACTTGAAGGTGGAAGATCAAGGTGGAGACTTAGAGGATGGACTTTCCTCTCACTTTCAGCTTTGGACTCCACCTTTTATTTTCCCATTAACATGCCAATTTTAAGAAGTGGAAAAATCTTACAACTACCCCTCTCTAGAATTTGAAATACCATGTGCGTATAGAGAGGAGTCATCAAAAATTTCCCTCCTTAATGTTTGAAATATCACATGAAATAGAAGAAGTTGAATATAGCTTGACTTTCTTCAATCCTATATTAGGGCAGAGTTATTTATTCCAGGAAAGCGTGGAAATTTTATCGATTCATTTTATTTAATTATTTTAATCACTTTATTACTTGAATTTGGCCAAAGGGTAGGATTTGAGTTATACCTCTCTTCCTGGGAAAAAAGATGGCAGTATAAACGGCCCCAAAGTTTAGAACATCACAAAAACATATTATTCCTTACTTCCTTAAGAATTAATCCAAATGGGCCTGTCAATCACCCGGGCAGGAAAATGACACTCAAAGAGCTATAATTGAAAGAAACATGATACACATGAAGAGCAGTTAAAGGCATGAGAGGAATAAGCATTACCGTAATTATCCATATACTACAGAAACCGAGCCCTCCATGTAGTTGCTTATAGATCTTACTGCTAAGACTGCCCACTTTCTAACTCAGGAAGTATGACTACTTCTTTTCCTCTTTCTATCTCCCTTTTCTAGTTACTGGCTAAAAAACTATACTTTCTCTCTGTGGGGTACTCTGTGAATTGTTATTCCCTTTCTGAAGATTCCCTCTCCCCAATACAGTTGCTCATAGACTTCTATTGCAAAACCTGCCTAATTCACTGATTTCTAGCTCAGAAAGTCTATTGTCCTCATATTCCTCTCCCTCCTGATGATAGTTACTAAGATCTCCAGCTTACCTGACTTGTTTTTCTCTTAATCTCTAGCAAATTTGTTCTTGCATTTCCCCAAGAGTCTTTCTATAAATTCTTTACTTTATGAGACTAAGAACCTACAAAAATGGACCCTGTGTTCTCAGGTACATTTGACAGAGAAATTCAAAATAGTAAAAGATATAGATGCAGTACTGGAGGGAATTGAATTACTGCCCATTTAGTATATTCATTAGCTATACAAGAAGAGCTAAGTTCTGAGTACCTGATTTATAACATAGAACCTATTATTAATACTATGGTACTGTATATACCGTATAGTTAAAATGTTAACATTCATCTATTTAAGTCATGAAGAAAACACTATATATGTTATTGGCTATGAGTATTGTGTATTGATCAATTGCTACAATCAGCTAATATTTTTAGTCTATGTTTTTTTCTCTAAATTTGCTGTTAATACATTGTAGATTTAAGTGGAACATGGAAGCAGAGCGCAATGGTCATTAGAAACTAAGTATACTCAAAGATAAAGAAAGCTCTGTGGTAATAGGAAATGGAAATTTCTGGTTTCTTTGGAGACTCAGTTGTGTCATGTGATGCTTTACCGGAAACTGTCTTATGAGAGGATGTTTTACTGAAACAGACAGATGCATGAGACTGTGTTTTGCTGAGAACAGACATATGATGTTTTTCTGGTAGCTGCCTGGTGAGAGGGCATGTGATGTTTTGCTAGAGCAGATGCTTGAGAGGACACATGATGTTTGGAAAGGTATAAGTATAACCCAGCAGACAGTGAATGAGACCCTGGCATTGGCTTGCCTTACCACTCTTTGCTGGTCTTCACTGGGCTTTGCTGACTCTGATCTTCACTGATCATCACTTGTAGTGACTCTGGAGAGAGAAATGCAGCAAAGAACTTCTCGTGATATTCCGGCTGATTGGCAAAGCCTCATGGTTTCCTCTGGATTGAACTACTGTTGCTGATTTGTGAATGGTGCTTGTGAGCGGATCAAGCTCCTGCTGCTGTTTTGTGTGAACTGAACTGCTGTTATCCTGACAACAAAGATTGGAATCGCCCCAAAGAACTTTCTAAACAGGTCTGTATCCGCTTTTGTCCTATTAACCTTTCCTTTCTACTACCTCTGCCTCTACTAGAAGGCAGGTTAAAGTGTTTAAGAACCATCGTTAATGTAGGTTTGAAAAATCTAAGCCTATAGTAATATACAATTATACTTATAACTACTCAAGTGAAGTGGAGATTCCTGGTTGTGTCATATATTGCAGATTCATGTGATGTTTGTGCTGAAGCAGATTCATGATGTTTAGCTGAAGCAAGACTCATGAGAGGACGCGTGATGCTTGGAGAGAACATAAGTAGTAGAGAACAGAACATAAGTAGAGGGCAACAGACAGTGAGGGTACACTTGCATTGCTTGCATTGCAACCCTTCATTGCTCTTGCTTCTTCCCTGATCTTCAGTTCTTTGAGAGAGGCATGACAGAGAACTTTCCCTGGCATTCCTGCTTGTTCTAGTCTCTCTGGCTGACGCGTGACAATTTGGTAGAGGCCTGACTGTTTCTGCTGGATAGTGCTGATTCGTATTTTGTGAACTGGACTGCTGGTATCCTGACAAACCATTTTGGGTTCACCCCCAAGGAACTACCTCTAAAGAGGTCCACATCCCCTTGTTCTGTTTACCATCTTTTCTCTCCTACCTTTCAACAGTGAGCTAGAAACGGGGTAGAAGCATTTGAAAACCCTGATTAAAGTGGATTTTGAAAATTTGAAGCCTATAGTCAAGTTAATGGGAAATTGATCACCATTAAAACTCTGAGTATGGAATTTTTATTACTAAATAATTATTTTCTATGTATTAAAAGCTGAAGTGGAATGATAATGGAGACATGAAAATGATCATAGAAAATTCAAGGGACATTCAGAATATCTAGTGTCAATGTAGCTACACCACATTATCAGACATATTTAAAAATATACTTCTTTCTTTTGAGTTTATCAGATGAGATTAAAATACAGGCATATGGTACATTACTTTTATTCTTAGCAGTAATACTATTATTATGACTTTGTATGACATTCTTATCAAATATTAAAAATTTTATGCATGAGAATACCTTTATTCTAAGAGTAAAGTAACTGTAAACTCTAAATTGTAAACTATAGCATTCAGTATGAATATACTAGTATTTATTAACATATTCCAGAGTCCAAGCAACTTCACAGAGACTGTGTGACTTTTAAAATAATAGGCTAACAACATTGTAGGAACACATATACATGTAATAAATTTTGAACTTACTTTATGATTTCTTTTTTTTTTTTTTCGAGACAGGGTTTCTTTGTGTAGCCCTGGCTGTCCTGGAACGCACTCTATAGACCAGGCTGGCCTCGAACTCAGAAATCTGCCTGCCTCTGCCTCCCAAGTGCTGGGATTAAAGGCATGCGCCACCACTGCCCGGCACTTTATGATTTCTTTCATGCTTTCCTTTAAACAATCTTCTAGAAGAAAAATTAATGATTGATTTCTGTCCTAAAATAGTTAATGGGTATGAGGAATTTGGACCATGCTTCCTAATACCATATTTGTAGTGCTTGGCACGTTTTTTTTAATCACAAAAGCATAATTGTATCTTAGATATGTGAATATGTGACTTAGTTCAACAAGTAATTTAAGTGTGATGTTTCAAATTGTGATTATGTGTGAAAAAAATTTAGTGTAATTTAATATTCTCTATAAAATTTAACAATAATCTCTGTAAGGGAAAGGGAACACTTTGTTACTTTTTGATGCAGTAGTTAAATCTCCAGCACTTAGTAGGAACTGAATAAATATTTGTTAATCAAAAGAAATGTTAGAGGCCTTCTGAAAAATGGAAAGATACAGGATGTGCTGTTACCAAGCACAACTGACATGCTTGGGAATCTTAAAGAAATTAATTAAATTATCTAAGATTTGTATCTCTTTCAAGATAAAAGAGGGAACTAATAATACTTCCAATTGAGTAGTGCTAGGGATAAAAATGATGATGTGTGCAAAATGTATAACACCGTGTTTGGAAAAAAGTAGTGATTCAATACAAATTAATTGTATCTATTGTTTTTATTGCTATTATTAGCACTGTGTCTAAGAACTGGTTCATATTTGGCTTTTGTAGGGTAAAATCTGTTGAAGTGCTAGGCTCTACTGCAATAATGCTTTAGCTCTGAAATCTAATGCAAGTAGAAGGAATTTAGTGTACAGGTGTATATCATGAGGTGACAGTAATCCCACTGTCCATTATCCAACTCTGCTACTTCATATCCTATAAAATGAGAGGTTATGGGAGGGGGACCTACCTAGGGAATCATGTAAGTGCTTTTTAGTGACTGAATCTGGAGGTGACAAAACTCACTTCTGATGATATTTCATTTTTAAAATTAGTTTGTGCATTATAACTTTAATATAAAGGTAATTAAAAGTGTATTCTTCTCCATGATATAAGTATAATGGAGGTTGCATGCTACACACTTGGGAAGGAGGACTGAGTACAGGTCTGCTTGGTCAACTTTTCCCGTGGACCTATTATGGGGTACTTATTTACAGATTACTTATTAATTGATGATCAATGACTATTAAGTAATGCTATGATTAATAGCAGGAATATATTCTGAAATATATACCATTTGACAGGGTCATTGGGAACATTATTGAAGAATTTACATACAAAAACTAAGGCATCAACAGTGTCATCAGGGAAAATAAATCTTATGGAGCCATTCTTGTAAATGTGGTCCATCATTGGTTGAAACATCATCATGTTTATAACGTGATTGTATTTACTCTCATGTAAAATGTGTGAAATAATTTCTGTTGTAGTTGGTCTCTGAATACTTGTATGATATTCAGTTTTAAAGCTAAGTAAGGTTGCGATATTTTACTAATTTGACCAGTAATATGTATCTTAGTTTTCTTTGCGGGTTTGCTACATTTGTGTTGATTGGATAATAACAATGAATAAAAACTGCCCAGGATTGACTTTAGACTTTATCTCTCTAAATTCCTATTCTTAATTCATTAGTTTCTTTTTTAAAATTAGTTATTTTATTTATTTACATTTCAAATGTTATTCTCCTTCCAGGTTTCCCCTCTGGAAATCCCTTATCCCATCCCTCTTCCCCCTTGCTTCTATGAGGGTGCTCCCCCACCCATCCACCCACTCACGTCAGCCTCACCACACTAGAATTCCCCTGCGCTGTGAATCAAGCTTCCACAGGATCAAGGGCCTCTCCTCCCACTGATGCCAGATAAGGCCAACCCCTGCTACATATGCAGCTAGAGCCATGGGTCCCTCCATGTGTACTCTTTAGTTGGTGGTTTAGTCCCAGTGACCTCTGGGGGGGGGTGTCTAGTTGGTTGATATTGTTGTTCTTCCTATGGGGTTGCAAACCCCTTCAGCTCCTTCAGTCCTTCCCCTAACTCCTCTATTGTGGTCCCAATGGTTGACTGTGAGCATCTGCCTCTGTATTTGTTAGGCTCTGGCAAAGCCTCTCAGGGGACAGCTATAACAGGCTCCTGTCAGCAAGAGCTTCTTAGCATCTGCAATAGTGTCTAGGTTTGGTGTCTGCAGATGGGATGGGGCAGTCTTGGGATGGCCTTCCCTTCAGTCTCTCCTCCACTCTTTGTCCCTGCATTTCCTTTAGACAGGAGCAATTCTGGGTTAATATTTTTGAGTTAGGTGGGTGGCCCCATCCCTCAACCGGGGTTGTGCCTAACCACTGGATATGGTCTTTACAGGTTCTATCTCCCCTTTGTTGGGTATTTCAGCTAATGTCCTCCATGTTGGTTCCTGGGAATCTCTTGGGTTCCTGCATTTGGGACTTTCTAGTGGCTACCCCCATTTCCTCATTCCCCACTGCTACATACCTCTGTTCAAATTCCTGAACCTCTGTACTTCTCCTCCCTCTTCTCCTACACATGGTTCTGCCCCCGTTTCCCCCTCCCATGATTGTTTTGTCCCCACTTCTAAGAAGGACTGAAAAATCCACACTTTGATCTTCCTTCTTCTTGAGCTTCGTGTGGTCTGTGAGTTTTATTGTGTGTATTCTGAGTTTTTTGCCTAATATCCACTTATCAGTGAGTACATACCATGTGTGTTCTTTTGTGACTTGGTTACTTTACTCAGGATGATGTTTTCTAGTTCCATCCATTTGCCTAAAAATGTCTTGAAGTCATTGTTTTTAATAGCTGAGTAGTACTCAATTGAGTAAATGTACCACATTTTCTGTATCCATTCCTCTGTTGAAGAACATCTGGGTTCTTTCCAACTTCTAGCTATTATAAATAAGACTGCTATGAACATAGTGGAGCATGTTTCCTTGTTATATGTTGGAACATCTTTTGGGTATATGCACAGGAGTGGTATAGCTGGGTCCTCAGGTAGAACTATTTCCAATTTTCTGAAGAACTGCCAGACTGAATTAAATCACCAGGCAATCAGGGAGACAGCCCTAACCTGGCATCTCTTGTCACCAAATGAAGCTTTCAGTACTAGAAATAGGTTATATTAAATTGAGTAGTTAGCTAAAGGTGTCCCATAAGAATCCCCCTAAACCACAGACTCTTGGCAAAGTTATATGTTGTTCTTGTAAACTGACAACAAAGCCCTATTGCTGAAGATAACATCTACACAACTCATTCAACATGGAAAAGTTGAGCTGGTTCCTATACAGAAAATTTATCACTTTGGGTTAGTGTTCTTTGGACAGAAAGATATTGTGTATGTTACTGAAGGAAAAAAATAAACACCAACCCAGCCACAAACCCTTTGATATAGAGTTGTATCCTGCCTGCAAGGTATGCTAGAGCAATGGAAGCACAAAGCTTGTGGGAGTAACCAACCAATGACTCTTTCAACTTAAGGTCCACTCCAGACATGGAACTTGCACTCAACCCTGCTTGTGTGACCAAGATATGAAGCTAAATATCTCAGGGACCTAGGTTAAAACCAAATACTACTGTGATATTCTTAAAGGACTGTAGAAATAAATGTCTCCTGAAGATACTTTACTATATTCATAGAACTGTTTCTTACTTAGGGTGTCTCCATGAAATTCCTCATGACTAAGGGAACCTTGCAAAAGAGGACACAGAAAGACTGAAAGAGGCAGAGGGGATATAGGACATCAAGGAAACATGACCTAAACACAACTGTTTGGACACACATATGAACCCACAAAGACTGAGACAGCATGCATAGGGCCTGCATGTGCTGGTACCAGATAGCATCCTACTGGTGAAAACAAAACTGGAAGCATGTTTGCATCTCTAACCTAGAAACTCCTGCCAATTGATTTTCTTTTTCCTTTCCTTTCCTTTCCTTTCCTTTCCTTTCCTTTCCTTTCCTTTCCTTTCCTTTCCTTTCCTTTCCTTTCCTTTCCTTTCCTTTCCTTTCCTTTCCTT
>JAPYYD010007015.1:0-10641 GCA_028551405.1 Uromys caudimaculatus
TAGAAATCAGAGAGTCTGAAGTTATCCAGGTGATGCTCTGTAGTTTTGTCCCCCAAGTTATCACTGATTGGTGAATAAAGATGCCTACAGCTAATAGATGGGGAGAAGAGAGATAGGCTTGGGGGGAGGGGAGTGTCAGCGAAGAACCATGGGGAGAAAGAAGAAGGTGGAAGCAGAGGAAGCCACCATGGGATAAGAGTCTTAGAAAAATGTTGGCTGACTAATTGGAGTTAAAAGCAGACCAGATAAAACATGGCAAAATATAATGGGATTAATAGCTGGGAAATAGATATACTAATAGCATAGATGATAGATATCTTCCCAGCTCTAGTGCTGATAAAGGCTTATTATAAAGATTGTGTGTGTCTTTTACCTTGGAAGCGAATAATCAAAAGCTGAGTAGGAACAACAGTTGGGATTAAATATTTTCCACAACACATTGCAAGCAAGTGAAAGACTTGTATGATAAAAACTTCAAGTCTTTGAAGAAAGAAATTGGAGAAGATGCTAGAATGTGGGAATATCTCCCAAGATCATGGATGAGGAGGATCAGCATAGTAAAACTGGACATCCTACAAAAGAAATATTCATACTCAGTGCACCCCTTACCCACATACCAGTCTGTATGTTACAGACCGGAGTGATTAAGTGACGTGCCAGGCACAAATGCCCTTTCCCTGGAAAATGCATGCATTTCTGTGTCCCTTTTCCTTACATCCTGATCCTGACCATGAATCCCCTGTGCTTGGAATTTGAAGTATTATAAATTCACGGTGGCATTTTATTTTTCCTGGCTATCAAAATTCTGTTTTGCTATCACTATTTTTTCACTCGCACAAACTGGGGCTTATGCTGATGTTTTCATTCATGTTACGGTTGGTAGACTATTTACAGGAAAATATGCGTGCAAAGTATTTGCATCGTCTGCTTTCTTTGCTATTGTGACCATGGCAAATCTCTTGGAGTTTACCTTTATCCACCTTTCCAACTGCCTTGTTTGTTGTTTCTACAGAGTGACCTTTGTCCCTGGAGCTCCCCAGAGAGCATACAGAGCACCCTGTCATCATTCTCTGTCCCATCCGTCTTTATCCACATTTTCATCTCAGTGGTTCCGCTTGTACTTCATGGATGTTTTGACACATGCTTTGGAAGGGAGCCAAACTTTGTGAGTCACTGTTAGTATTGTGTGTTGGGAATGCAACATAAGAAATTGGAATTCAGGGTGTTGGTTGTAGCCCAGGAGGCTTGTATTCCAGTCTAAGAAGTTAGGCTGCCTATCTATTATCTGAGGGTTTCGAAATTCACTATCAGCTGTCAGGGTGCCAGTCCTACCAGAATCAGTTTTGTCTAGGCTGTCAGCAAGCATGTAGGGAGGTTGTACAGAGTAGGTCCAGGAAAGCATTAACAGCTGGAGCTGTGTGACAGGCTGCCTAAGACTGAGAGGGAGGGAACAGAATCCCCGGGGCAGGGATATGAGCAAGAGCAGGACATTGACAGCAACAGGAAAAAAGCAGGAGGAGCCTACAATAGTAATGAAGGAGGAGAAAGTTCTTGTGGGTAAAATGTTTAGGGGAGCCACGTGACCGTAACCATGGTTTAGTGGGCGGGTCTAGAAGAGCAGCTCCGAAGGATCTAGGCCAGAGTGACAGGAACTTCCGCCAATCGTCTTGCTACCTTCCGGTTTCCGCGTCCTAGCTCTCTCTGGACCCGGAAAAGTCTCAGACGCAGTTCCCTGGCTGCGGGCCTGGGAGAGGCAGCAGTTCAGCAACTGGAACCGCAGCCGGCGTCCCTGGAACCTCCCAGGTCAGAGGAGCTGCGGGGCTGGGGAACGAGCGGGAGCGGAGCGGGGGTGTGTTTTCCGCAGCTGCTCTGAAGGACGCTGCTCTCACTATTCTGTTGTGTCTACTACAGTTGTCGGGAAGTTTGCGATCCTGTGAACTGCGATTTATCGTGATTTTTTCATTTATCATACAGTTACCAGATTATACAGTCATAAAATAACTCATAAAAGAGCAGGAGCACTATCTCTATTTCCTAATGTGGCAATTACAAAGACAGTGGAAAGTAAATTAGTTCTTGCTTTCTCACTGCCTTGTTATACTAATTGCTAATTGAAGAGACTGCCTTCGCCCTGGTTAATAGGCATCTCCAGAGAGCTTTGTATATATTATTTGAGGAACAAGTGTAGATTTATTGAACTAAAAAATGTACTTTATCAAGCGCTACTGTTATGGGTGTAAACACTAATATTTACTATGCAGATTTTTTTAGTGGCCATGAATTTTTCATTTGAGTTGTATGCAGTTTAGGATGTAAGTAAAAGATTCAGAAATGTGTCTTCATGTCCTGAGTTCTTATGTCATTCCTTAGGTCCAGGCAAGCCCAGTATTGCTGTGTGAGTGTATCAGACCACACTATTTGCATAATTAGAAAACCCATTATAGATTAATATAAAGTTTTAGAAAGCATCTTTTGAATAATTATGATCACTCACTTGTATCAGAAAATTGTCTCCTTGGTTGAAGAACAGCACTCTGCCATAAACATGTGGCCAAACAGTTGTTTTTTATTTTAGGGTTTGTTATCATTCAGTGCTGTGCCTGTGGACTTCGTGTAGGAGAAGTGGGAATGCCTAGACCCTGCTGACAGGGCTTTTTTTTTTTTTTTTTTCTACTTCAAATATATTGTTTTTCATTAATTTATTTATTCACTCACTTTACATCCCAATCACACCCCCACCATCCCTCCAATCCTCCTAGTGCCACCCTTAGAAATCTTTCTACCTATTATCCCTCCCCTTCTCCTCAGAGAAGGGGTAGTTCCCCTTTATGTAGCACCCCCTTCCTAGGACATCCAGTTCCAGCAGGACTAAGTACAACCTTTCCCATGAGGACCAACCAGACAGTATAGTTAGGGGAAGGCGATCCAATGGCAGGCAACAGAGTTAGAGAGAGCTCCCACTCCAATTGTTCAGGGACCAGACCCACATAAAGACTAAACTACACGTCTGCTATAAATGTGAAGGTGGCTTAGGTTCAGTTAATGTATGTTCTTTGGTTTGTGATTCATTCTCTGTGAGCCTCCATGGGCCTAGGTTATCTGACTCTGTAGGTCTTGTGGTGTCCTTGACTCCTGTGGCTCCCTCAATTCTGTCCTCTACGCCTCTACAAGGCTTCCTGAGTACCTCCTGATGTTTGGCCGTGGTTCTCACTGACAGGGCTTGTTGCAGAGATTTCCTTTTGGACAAGTGCAGCAGTCCGGTTTCTGTGGGTGACAGCAGTTTTCTTGAAGACTCCTTGGCTCCTCCTCAGGGTTCCAGGGAGAATGACTCTGCATGGGTCTGAACACACGTGCTTAGAGGAAAAGAGACATCTTTTCTTTGTGATATTTTCTCTCTTCTTCATGAATATCCTTTTGAAGGTGCCATTTATTTTTGTTCCATGGAAATTCTGGGTGCTTTCTGAAGACTCTTTCCCATATGCAGGTGTCACACTCCTCAGGTAGTTCTGCTCACCTGTGAGTCTGAGAGCCCTGGATGGTGAAGAGAGGAGACTGTAGCAAAGGACCCAGGTATATTAGAGGGACTGAGGAAGGGAGGGGGAGGGGCTCAAGTCCCAGTAGAAAGAGATTGGTTTTGGCAGATTCTATTTCACTCCAAATATTTCTAGATATTTTCAGAATGAATAACATCAGAATATTCCCACTGTAGGTATTAGAAGACTCTCTATGTAAGAATTAATAAACAAAGGCAAATGTAATTTAATTGGATTGTAGATGAGGGATGCTGTAGCCCTCCCATTCACATCACTGATCATATCTTCTTACCAATATTAATATTTTCATTGTTATGATTTTAATATATTGTTTACTCAGAACAAGTGATGCCTCTTAGTTTTCTCTGCTCTTAGAGTTTTGGAGCATTTTGTAGTTCCTTTAAGTTTTCTTACCTTTTATGGTTAATTTCTCAGTTTCCTAAAATAATGCCAGCAGGATTTTGATAAGATTTCTTTAGTCACTCTGCATAGTATTAAACTCTGTCTGTATTACCTTCCCACTGATTCCTGCTGTTGTCTATCTTCCTGTCAGCTCTGCAAGGTTTGCACTGCTATAATTTTAATATATTTAAAATTACCCTTGGGTTTGATCCTTCTCTTATATATTTTAAATTTTTTTGTAGTTGCTCATTTTATAAATTTTCAGAATGATTTCTCTATATTTAAAATATCTGTATGATTTTGATGTTTCCAATCTTAAAAACATCCTTTTATATTTCTTATGTTTGAATGAGAATTTAGTAGCAGTGACTCAGTATTCACGTCTTTTATGTGTTCTTGCATCTTCTGCTGATGTCAGCATTCCAGGTTCTTAGAGAAGAATTTTTTTCAATTTTAAAAATTTTCATTATTATTTAATCTTTTTTCACAGTACACCCTCCTGGTCCGCCCTCCAACTGCTCCCCATCCCACTCTCTCTCCCCCATCTCCAAGAGGACATCCCCACATCCACACCCACCCCACCAGACCTCCACACTATCTGAGGTTTCAAGTCTCTCAAGTGTTAGGTATGGAGAAGACATTTTAAAATATGTAATCTTTGCTAGGTTTGAAGAAATTTTTCTTTGTTATTTTTGTTTTTGAGACACTTTGTCTAGGTAGACTAGTTCTGGAACTCTGTAGATAAGTCTACCCTTGAACTGAGAGATCTGCTGCCCCAGCCTCTCCAGTGCTGGGGTAAAAGGCTTGCACCACCTGGCCTTGCTGACTTGTTCTGACATGGCCAAACTCGAGAATTCTGCATTAGTTTGAGAAGATTGTTCGTCTTCTGCTGTTGTGTGGATGGTTTTCTGGAGGTGTGCTACTCATTACTGGTTTTCTATGGTGTTCATGGTTGTCTTTCTGAATAGTGGATATTGAGGCTTACCTGTATCACCATCTGTCTGCTTCCTACAGTCATGGCATGAATGTTTAATGCATCTAGAAACTTTTGTGAAATGCATTCATGTTGATCATAGAGTTTTCTGGAAATATACCATTTGATCATTTTTTTAAATATACTTTTTTTTGTAAGTTGATAGAGTTTGCTTTTCTTCTTACCTACCATAAATGTTTCCAACCACCTTGACAGCAAATGTTTAAAAAACTTTGATGTGAATTAGCAATTAGTATTCTTCTTTATTTTTTTAATAGAGTTGGTAGCTTTGTAATGGCGCATAGTGACAGCCTCAGAGGCATTGGTGACTCTGGAGACATGAACCATTATGTCAGATTTTTTTTTTCTTTAATAGCAGAGTAATTCTCCTTTGTGAAAATGTACCACATGTTCTTCATTTATTCTTCTGTTGATGGTCATATAGGTTGATTTCAATTTCTTGTTGTTATAGATAAAGATGCAATGAACATGGATGAACAAGGGTCCTTGGGTAGGTTGGAGTGTCTTTTGGGTAAATACTCTAGAGTAGTATGGCTGGATCTTGACGTACTTTGATTCCCATCAATTGGAGGAACTGCCACACTGATTTCCTTAGTGGCTATACACGTCTGCACTTCCTTCAGCAATGGAGGAATGTTTCTATTGCTCCACATCGTCTCCAGCATGAGTGCTCACGTGTATTATTGATTTTAGCTATTATGACTATTATAAGATGAGATCTCAAAGTAGTTTTCATTTGCATTCTCCTAAAGGCTTAGGGTGGTGAACATTTTTAAAGCGTTTCTTGGCCACTTGAGTTTTCTTCATTTTTAATTTGGATTATTGGTTTTTCTTTTCGCACCTAGTTTCCTGAATTCTTGCTGTATTTTGGATATTAGTTCTCTATTGGAAGCAGAATTAGTAAAAATCTTTTCCTACTCTGTAGGCTTCTGCTTTGTCCAGTGATAGTACCCTTTGCCTCATAGAAGCTTTTCAGTTTCCTGAAGTCCGATATATTAATTGTTAATCTCAGTCCCTATGCTACTGATGTTTGTTTTGTTGTTTGTTTTTGTTTTTTAAAGAATGTCTTCTCCTGTGACAATATGTTCACTTTTCTTCCCTACTCTATCCTCTGTCAGATTCAATGTGTTTGGTTTTATATTGAGGTCTTTGACCCACTTGCACTTGAGGTTTGTGCTGGGTTATGAGTGAATGGCTCTGCTTAGCTGCACAAACCCCATGCTACTTTCATGCTCCACTTTATGTTTAACTTGCCCTTAGATTGAAAGGAGGTACTGAAAAAACCTCAACTTGTTCCAGGAACCGAGACATCCATAGCATCCCTCCTCCACTGCTAGTGATAGCCCATTAGCTCTAAGGAGAAATGTACCAAAAGGCCCAGATGTCTCAAAAGAGATTGCTTAAGCTAGCAACCACTGTTTATACCAAGCTGAAATCATTACTAATCAATCGAAATGTGTCAAGCTGCAATTTTCAAATGTCAATCAATCATGTAACTGTCAAGTTGGAAATTCCCCTACTCTGCTGTAACGGTGACAAGAAGGCAAGGCTTCACCACCCATCCACTGCATGGGAGAGGTTGGAGGGTTGGAGCTCGAGGTTAAATAAAGGTGCTTTGCAGATCATGGCCTTGATGGGCATCAATGGGAGGAGAGGCCATTGGTCCTGTGAAGGCACGATGCCCCAGTGTAGGGGAATGCCAGGGTGAGGAGGTGGGAGTGGATGTGTAGGTGGGGAGCACTTATAGAAGCTTGGGGAGGGGGAATGAGATAGGGGGTTTCTGGATGGGAAACTGGGAAAGGGGATAACATTTGAAATGTAAATAAAGAAAATATCCAAGAAAGAAAAGAATAGAAACAGATGCTTTGTTTTTGTTTATGAGTTGGATTCCTGGTGGTCTCTGGTGGTCTGTGAGGACCTCATGATCTGGGCATAACAATAAGTATGGATCCATTTGCATTCTTCTAGATGCAGATATACAGTTAGACCAGCACTGTTTGCTGAAGATACTATCTTTTTTTCAGTTTGTATTTCTGTTTTCTTTATCAAAAATTGGGTAGCCATATATATTTATGTCTAGGTCTTCAATTCATATTCATTGATTGGTGTGTCTTTTTCTCCCAATATTTTTGAAGTTTTTATTCTGTAATTTTGTAGGAAACTTGAATTTGGGAATGTTGAGAGAACTCTAGAAGTTCTTTTATTGTTCAGGATTGTTTTAGATATTATGCATCTTTTGTTTATGTATAAGAAAGTGCAGTTGCCTATTTAAAATCCATGAAGACTTGTATTGGAATTTGAATGAGGAATGCTTTGAATCTGAAGATTGCTTTTGGTAGGATGACTTTTTTTTTTTTTTTTTTTTTTAAATCTTAATCCTCTTGCTCCATGAGCATGGGAGCTCTATCTATCTCTTTATATTGTCTTCAATTTCTTCAAAGAATTGAAGTTTTTATTATACAAGTCTTTCACTTGCTCTCAGAAACATTTGTCATGGTATTTCTCTTTCCTTCATGTCTATCCTTTTGACAGATGGGAGCATCTTTCATTTTGGTTCCATGAAAAACTCCAGGTGCTTTCTGAAGAATCTCTTTCCCATATGCAGGTCTCCCACTGCTCAGCCAGATCAACTCACCTGTGAACCAGAACTAAGAATGAAGACAGAGGAGACTGTAGCCAAGGCTCCAAGTATATTAGAGGAATTCAGCAAGAGTTGAGGCTGAACTGGCAATAGAAAGTAGGTATGAAATTGGATTTGCCAGCTTCTCATTAATGATTCTAGAAAATTTCACTGAGAATAGTAATATTATGTGTGGTAATATGGATTTCTGATTATAGGCTGTACAGTATGCAGTCAGGTGTTCTCAGTGTTTGTTTAGTTTGGAGGCTCTGAAATGACTGTTGCCCATTAAATAGTTTCTTTGACTGAGACTGAAAGCAGCACTAGGCTATGGTTGTGAACAGAGACATTTGAACATGTACCAAATATGAATAGTAGATTCCCTTTTAAGGTCTATGATACTCCTTGTTTTTGGCTTTTGGCCTGGTTTCCAGTATAGGCCATACTCTTTTTTTTTTTTTTTTTTTTTTTTCTGTGCAGCTGGCCTCAGATTGTACCAGAAAACCTTCTGTTATACACAGAATAATCTATGACACCGTTATTACACCAGTGGGTAGGCCTTTCCTAGCAGACTGGGATTGTACCATACAGGATCCAAATCTGGGTATGGTCATTGATACCTCTGCCCCCTACCCCAGGTCTGCATAGCAGTTTTTTGAGACTGAATGCTACTACAAACAGGGTGTCCTAGGCATTTATAGTCAGGCTGAGTTGTCTGATCTGAGTTGTATTTTTTTTTTTCCTCAAGAAGTTTAACTTGCTTTTTGACTAAGTTTTCTCTGTCACTGAATTGTGTACTAATTGATGCACTGTGTTGAGTTAGTCCTGGTTAGAGTAGAATAATTACAGTTTCCCTTTTTTTGTACTATTTGCTTTAGCTTTGTGTCTCTTTGTCTTTGTTATTCTGAGGTATATTCCTTCTGTCCTCACATTCTTGAGAGCTTTTGTACTGTGCAAATGCCATAGTTTAGTACATGGCTTTCATGTATCTATTGACATAGTCTCTTTTCTTCTCTCACTGAGTCTACTTATTTGGTGTCTGACATTGAGTAGTTTGTAAGTAGTCAAACAGTCTTGCATTTTTGGTGGAATTCAGCTTTCTTTCTATTTCAGTGTAATTTGGAACAATCTTTGTGTCTGTAAATCATGGCAACTGGTCTGAGATTTTTCTCTCCATATGTTTGTTTGGGCTCACCTGCTGTGTGTGTGTCCAGGTAACACCAGCTTTTTATGATGACTTTTTTTTTTTCTTTTTTTTTTTGATACTTTATTTACATTTCCAATGTTTCCCTCTTTCCAGGTCTCCTCTTTGGAAACTCCCTATCCCCTCCCCTTCCCTGCCTCTATGAGGGTATTCCAACTCCCACCCACCCATCCACCCACTCCCCTATTCCCACCTTGACTTCTCCTTTACTGGGGCCTATAAAACCCTCAGGCCCAAGGGCCTCTCCTCCCCCTGATGGCCAACAAGGCCCTCCTCTGCCAGATATGTGGTCCGAACCATGGGTCCATCCACGTGTATTCATTGGTTGGTGGTCCAGCCTCCAGGAGGACGGGGGAGAGGCTCAGGCCAGTTGACACTGTTGCTCCCTCCATGAGGCTGCAAACTCCCTCAGCTCCTTCAGTCCCTTCTCCAACTCCTCTATCTGGAACCTCACTCTCAGTCCAGCAGTTACTGTAAAGTGAAACTTGGGTATTCTGAACTTTTGGGCTAATATCCCTTATCAGTGAGTACATACCATGTTCCTTCTTTTGTGACTGAGTAACCTCACTCAGGATGATATTTTCAAGTTCCATCCATTTCCCTGCAAATTTCATTAAGTCATTGTTTTTAATAGCTGAATAGTACTCCATTGTGTAAATGTACCACGTTTTCTGTATCCATTCCTCTGATGAGGGACATCTGTTGTTTCCAGCTTCTGGCTATTATAAATATGGCTGCTATGAACATAGAGGAGCATGTGACTTTCTTACATGTTGGAGCATTATCTGGGTATATGCCCAGGTGTGGTATAGCTGGGTCCTCAGGTAGTATTATGTTCATTTTTCTGAGGGTGCGCCAAACTGATTTCCAGAGTGGTTGTACCAGCTTGCAATCCCACCAACAATGGAGGAGGGTTCCTCTTTCTCCACATCCTCAACAGCATCTGCTGTCACCTGAGTTTTGATCCTAGCCATTCTGACTGGTGTGAGGTGGAATCTCACACTTGTTTTGATTTGCATTTCCGTGATAACTAAGGATGTTGAACATTTCTTTAGGTGCGTCTCAGCCCTTCGAATTTCCTCAGTTGAGAATTCTCTGTTCAGCTCTGTTCCCCATTTTTTGATAGGGTTATTTGGTTTTCTGGAGTCTAACTTCTTGAGTTCTTTGTAAATATTGGATATTAGCCCTCTATCGGACATAGGATTGGTTAAGATCTTTTCCCAATCTTTTGGTTGCCGTTTTGTCCTATTGACAGTGTTCTTTGCCTTACAGAAGCTTTGCAATTTCATGAGGTCCCATTTGTCTATTCTTGATCTTAGAGCATAAGCCATTGGTGTTCTGTTCAGGAACTTTTCCCCTGTACCCAGGGGTTCAAGACTTTTCCCCACTTTCTCTTCTATTAGATTCAGTGTATCTGGTTTTATGTGGAGGTCCTTGATGCACTTGGACTTGAGCTTTGTACAGGCAGATAGGGATGGATCAATTTGCATTCTTCTACATGTAGATCACCAGTTGAACCAGCACCATTTGTTGAAAATATTGTCTTTTTTCCAGTGGGTGGTTTTAGCTCCTTTGTTGAAAATCAAGTGACCATAAGTGTGTGGGTTCATTTCTGGGTCCTCAATTCTATTCCATTGATCTACCTGCCTGTCACTGTACCAATACCATGCAGTTTTTATCACTACTGCTCTGTAGTACAGCTTGAGGTCAGGGATGCTGATTTCCCCAGAAGTTCTTTTGTTTGTTAAGGATAGCTTTTGCTATCCTGGGTTTTTTGTTGTTCCAAATGAATTTGAGAATTGCTCTTTCTAAGTCTATGAAGAATTGAATTGGAATTTTGATGGGGATTGTATTGAATTTGTAGATTGCTTTTGGCAGGATGGCCATT
>JAPYYD010007016.1:0-10641 GCA_028551405.1 Uromys caudimaculatus
GGCTGGAGCCCCTCTTTCCTGCCTCTTACATGTTAGTGGTCTCTCTGTCCTGTACTTCTCAGGCCTGTTCCTTACTCCGTCCCCATCATCTCCCTCCTTCTTCTTCCCTCAGTTCTCTTGTCTATGAAACTTAAATTCCCGTCTCTGTCTCCCTGCCCAACCAATGGCTGCCAGAAACTTTATTTACCAACCAAAACCAACTGGGGGCAGCGACCCTCAGTGTCGGATTCTCAAGCAATTTTGGGGACCCAATTAACATTACACAAGTGTTAGACCAAATCCACAACAAACTCAAATGTAGAATCATCAGAAATCCATTAAAAAGCAAACTTAATATTCTACACCACATGTTTAAAGTTTTGGTCTCGAAACGGTAATTTTTATCAGTAAAGCATGAAAACATATTTGAAAAATGTTTAAGACTTGTATGACTGCTGTCTTATCAGAGAGAAGCTTTTTGTTTCATGAGCATTGCTCAAGGTGGGCTGTGTTTTCACATCTCTCTGCATTTCCATAACCCACCCTTCAATATTTTTGGAAAGCATTGAGCTTGCCATTTCTACCCGTCTCCATACTTCTGACATACTCACTGGGATGGAGAAGTAATGATACTTACTGAAAGAATTTTTGTCTGTAAAAATTAATGTTTCTGTGTCTACCACTTTATACTTGTGCCTGCTGAAAGTTCATATTCCTAGAAGTGTTCACTTCCAATCCAATGCCTCTCTGACTATTTACTTATTAGCTGTAGTAGACAGTGTAAATTTGTTTGATCTATGTTAGTAGCATTTCTACATGTTGTTTGCACGCTGCACTTTCTGTA
This sequence comes from Uromys caudimaculatus, assembly GCA_028551405.1. Taxonomy (NCBI): domain Eukaryota; kingdom Metazoa; phylum Chordata; class Mammalia; order Rodentia; family Muridae; genus Uromys; species Uromys caudimaculatus. The sequence continues at coordinate 824 of JAPYYD010007016.1, forward strand.
CCTGTTTACAGGTACACTTTCTTATCTGCCTTGGGACCACATACAGGTGTTTGCTAACATTTATCTGTACAAGATCTTAGGTCCCAAGGCCTTTGCAGCTCAGGCCCCCTAAACATGAAACATACATTGTAATAATAAGAGAAATTTGAGATTCAATGAGCATTATTTTAAACTTTTTTTTTTAACTTTAAGATTCATTTACTTATTTCATGTATGAGTGCCTTATCTGCATGTACACTTGCATGCCAGAAGAGGGCATCAGATCACATTATAGATGGTTATGAGCTACCATGTGGTTGCTGGGAATTGAACTCATGACTTCTGAAAGAGCAGAGAGTGCTCTTAACTGCTGAGCCATCTCTCCAGCCCCTCAATCAGTGCTACTTAAAGCAGGCAGGAAGCTAGTATCTGATAAACTGAGATACAAAAAGAGCTAGAAATTTAAAGGTTTTTTACAAATACTTCTAACACGAACATGACTATGTGGAATGATGATATTGATCATTGGCACAATGCTGATCTAATATTCACAAACTCCTGGGTTGGATCTCTGCCACCACAACACAACACAAACCAAAACAGAAGAACAACAACAAAAAACAGAAAAACTTCTCCCAAGCTGTTTTAAGTAAAAATTAGGAAATATATATTTATATATATATATATATATATACATACACACACAAACACACACACACGGCAACTTAAAAATAAAATGAGCAGCAATTTCATTATTGGAACATTCAGTATTAACATTTTAACACTTTTTAAAAAATGATTTATTTATTTTTACTTTACGTGCATTGGTGTTTTACCTGCATGTATATCTATATGAGGATATATATTATTTCATGTTTTCTTTTCACTGTTCTTATGTGTATATTTAAATGAATATATTACTAAATGTACAAATCATCTTGAGACTGTTTCATATATTTGATATCAAATTATTATCAATTTAAATATTTTCCCATGTAATATCTATATATTTAATATTTTTCCCTTGTTTTATTATAGCAGGACTCAAACCCTTATTGTCTTATATGCTGGAGAAAAGCTTTGCTACTGAATTGCACCCTCAGGTCTTGTATTTATTATATAATCTTCTAAAATGTGAATTTAGATTACTTTATAATATTGCATTGTTTTAATAATTTATAATTTAGTAATTCTCAGTCATATCATTAGTATAAAGTAAAAAAATATAATGATTAAGAGCTAAAATACTTTGAGGATTTTCTTATTTTAAAGTTTTTATTTTATTTATTATCATTGTGTATGTATGATGTATATGCAGACATTCACCAGCTGTGACTCTTATGTGGAGGTCACAGGACAACCTGTGAGTTACTTCTGTTCTTCCACCTTTACGAAGGCTTCAGGTTTTGAATTCAGGTAATCACTGTTGTGTGATAATCACCTTACCCACGGAGCCATATTGGTGGGCCCAATTATGTATTTTATTTTTTCCCTTTTTTATTGGTTATTTTATTTATTTACATTTCAAATGTTATCTCCCTTCCCAGTTTCCCTCCCACAAGCCCTCTATCCCCTCCTCCCTCCCCTCTGCCTCTATGACAGTGCTCTCCTACCCACCTACCCACTCCTGCCTCAGTGGCTTAGCATTCCCCTATCCTGGGTCATCAAGCCTCCACAGGACTAAGGGGCTCCCCTCCCAGTGATGCCAGATAAGGCAATCCTATGCTACATATCCAGCTCGAGCTACGGGTTTTCCATGTGTACTCTTTGGTTGGTGGTTTAGTCCTTGGGAACTTTGGGGGGAGGGTCTGGTTGGTTGATATTGTTCTTTTTCCTATGAGGTTGCAAACCCCTTCAGCTCCTACAGTTCTTGCCCTAACTTCCCCATTGGGGTTCCTGTGCTCAGTTCAATGTTTGGCTGTGTGCATCTGCATCTGTATTGGTCCAGCTCTGGCAGAGCCTCTCAGGAGACAGCTATACCAGACTCCTGTCAGTAAGCACGTCTTGGCATCAGCAATAGTGTCTGGGTTTGGTGTCAGCAGATGGGATGGAACCCTAGGTGGGGCAGTCTCTGGATGGCCTTTTCTTCAGTTTCTGCTCCACTCTTTATCCCTACATTTCCTTTTGACAGGAGGAATTCTGAATTAATATTTTTGAGGTGGATGGGTGGCCCCATCCTTCAACTAGAGGCCATGCCTATTCACTGAATATGGTCTCTACAGGTTCTATCTCCCCTTTATTGGGTATTTTGGCTAAAGTCCTCCCTGTTGGGTCCTGAGAATCTCTAGGGTCCCTGGCATCTGGGACTTTCTAGTGGCTACCCCTAGTTACCTCTCCCCCACTGCTACACACCTACTTTCAAATTCCTGATCTTCTGTACTTCTCCCCCATCTCTGCCCATAACTTGATTTGGCCCCCTTTTACCCTCCCCCTCCTCTCTCCCTCCTAGGTCCCTCTGTCCCTCTAGTTCCCAGAGATTATTCTCTTCCCCCTATTGAGTAGTACTGTAGCACCCACACTTTGGTGTGGTCTTCTTTCTTCTTTGGTTTCATATGGTCTGTGAGTTGTATCATGGGTATTCTGAGCTTCTTTTTGGCTAATAACCACTTATCAGTGAGTACATACCATGTGTGTGAACTGGTTCTTTGAGAAAATCAACAAGATAGGTAAACCCTTAGCTAGACCAACAAGAGGGCACAGAGACAGTGTCCAAATTAACAAAATCAGAAATGAAAATGGAAACATAACAACAGAAACTGAAGAAAATTTTTAAAAATTATCAGATACTACTATAAAAGCCTATACTCAACAAAACTGTAAAATCTAGATGAAATGGATGATTTTATAGACAGATACCAAGTACCAAAGTTAAATCAGGATCAGATAAACCATCTAAATAGCCCCATAACCTCTAAGAAAATAGCAGTAGTCATTAAAAGTCTCCCAACCAAAAAAAATTCCCCAGGACCAGACAGTTTTAGTGCAGAATTTTATCAGACCCTCAAAGAAGACCTAATGCTAATACTTCTCAAAGTATTTCATAAAATAGAAACAGAAGGAACACTACCTAATACATTCTATGAAGTCACAGTTACACTAATACCTAAATCACACAAAAACTCAACAAAGAAAGAGAACTTCAGACCAATTTCCCTTATGAATATTGATGCAAAATTACTCAATAAAATTCTTGCAAACTGAATCCAAGAACACATCAGAATGGTCATTCACCATGATCAAGTAATCAAGTAGGCTTCATCCCAGGGATGCAAGGATGGTTCAGTACATGGAAAACCACCAATATAATCCACTATATAACAAACTCAAAGAAAAAAACCACATGATCATCTCATTAGATGTTGAAAAATCCTTTGACAAAATATAACAACCCTTCATGCTAAAAATGTAGGAGAGAATAGAAATTCAAGGTCCATACCTAAATATAATAAAAGCAATATCAGCAAGTCAATAGGAACATCAAACTAAATGGAGAGAAACTTGAAGCAATCCCACTAAAATCAGGGACAAGACAAGGCTTCTCACTCTCCCCCTATCTGTTCAATATAGTACTTGAAGTTCTAGCCAGAGCAATTAGGCAACAAAAGGAGATCAAAGGAATACAAGTTGGAAAGGAGAAAGTCAAGATATCACTATTTGCAGATTATATGATAGAATACATAAGTGACCCAAAAAAATCCACGAGAGAACTCTTACATCCAATAAACAACTTCAGCAAAGTGGCTGGATACAAAATCAAACAAATCAGTACCTTTCCTCTACTCAAAGGATAAATGGCCTGAGAAATTAGGAAATTAGAAAAATTAGGAAAAGGAAACCCTTTATAATAGTCACAAATAATATGAAATATCTTGGTGTGATGCTAACCAAGCAAGTGAAAGATCTGTATGAGAAGAACTTCAAGTCTCTGAAGAAAGAAATTGAAGAACTCCTCAGAAAATGGAAAGATTTCCCATACTCATGGATCAGCAGGATTAACATAGTACAAATAGTCATTTTACCTAAAGTAATCTACAGATTCAATGCAATTCTCATCAAAATTCCAACTCAATTCTTCACAGAGATAGAAAGAACAATTCTTAAATTTATCTGAAATAACAAAAAACACAGGATATCAAAAACCATTCTCAACAATAAAAGAACTGGGGGAATCACCATCCCTGACCTCAAGCTATACTACAGAGCAATAGTAATAAAAACTGCATGGTATTTGTACAGAGACAGACAGGTAGATCAATGGAATAGAACTGAAGATTCAGAAATGAATCCACACATCTACGGTCACTTTATCTTTGACAAAGAAGCCAAAACCATCCGCTGAAAAAAGAGACAGCATTTTCAACAAATGGTGCTGGTTCAATTGGAAGTCAGCATGTAGAAGAATGCAAATTCTTATCTTCGTGTACAAAGCTTAAATCCAAGTGGATCAAGGACCTCCACATAAAACCAGATATGATGAATCTAATAGAAGAGAAAGTGGGAAAGAACCCTGAACACATTGGCACAGGGGAAATTTTCCTGAACAGAACACCAATGGCTTATGCTCTAAGATCAAGAATTGACAAATGGGATCTCATAAAATTGCAAAGCTTCTGTAAGGCAAAGGACACTGTCAATAGGACAAAAAGGCAACCAACAGGTTGGGAAAAGATTTTTACCAACCCTCCATCCAGTAGAGGGTGAATATCCAAAATATACAAAGAACTCAAGAAGTTAGACTCCAGAGAACCAAATAACCCTATCAAAAAATGTGGAACAGAGCTAAACAGAGAATTCTCAACTGAGGAAACTCGTAGGGCTGAGAAGCACCTAAAGAAATGTTCAACATCCTTAGTCATCAGGGAAATGCAAATCAAAATAACACTAAGATTCCACCTCACACCAGTCAGAATAGCTAAGATCAAAAACTCAGGTGACAGCAGATGCTTGTACAACCACTCTGGAAATCAGTCTGGTGGTTACTCAGAAAATTAGAAATAGTTTTACCTGAGGACCCAGCTATATCACTTCTGGGCATCTACCCAAAAAATGCTCCAACATATAACAAGGACACATGCTCCTCTATGTTCATAGCAGCCATATTTATAATAGTCCAAAACTAGAATCAACCCAGATGTCCCTCAACAAAGGAATGGATACAGAAATTGTGATACATTACACAAAGGCATACTACTCAGCTATTAAAAAAGAATGATTTGATGAAATTCTTAGGCAAATTGGTGGAACTAGAAAATATCATCCTGGCTGCCTGGGACACCAGGGCTCCATTGTCAAATAGCGCTGGGAAAAAGCTAACCTCACAGGAGTGTGGAAAAGCCGTGAGTGGGGGATAGACGAGCATCACTGCTCAGCGGGACTCTCCCAGAATCCTTTGGACAGAGGGACTGAGGAACAGCTGAGGGAAGGAGCCTTCCAGTTTCCATCTGTGGTGGGAGACCTCTGCCTGGGCCACCAGCACTCCATAGCCAAATAGTTTTGGGAGAAAGCTAGACTCCCAGAAGTGTGGGCAAGCCTGTCTGCTCAGAGGGACCCACCTGGAATCTCCAGGACACAGGGATTGAGGAGCGGTTCTCTGGTTTCTTTTGGTGGCTGGGAGCAGATCCTGTGACACAGGGCTCCATACTCAAATAGTACCAGAAGAAAGCTGGTATCCCAGGAGTGCCAACACACCTTCAAGCACAGGCAAGACCAACACTTCTGTTCAAATTCACTGGATCAAGAGGGATCCTTGCAGAGCCATCAGGACACAGGAACCAAGGGACAGCTGGGGACAAGATCCTTCTGGTTTCTGTCTGCACCCCAGAGCTGAACCTGTACCACAGTGCTCCAAACCCAAATTCATCACAGAGATAGCTGGTCTTCAAAGAGTATTGACACTGAGGCTTGCAGGAGGGACAAGACACAGTCAGAGAGAGTAAGACAGGCTAACACCAGAAATAACCAGATAGCAAAAGGCAAGAGCAAGAACATAAGGAACAGAAATCAAGGCTACTTGACATCATGAGAAGTCAGCTCTCCCACCACAGCAAGCCCTGGATACCCCAACACACCAGAAAAATAAGACTGAGATTTAAAATCACATCTCATGATGATGATAGAAGATTTTAAGAAGGAAATAAATAACTCCTTTAAATGAATACAAGAGAACAAGGTAAACAACTAGAAGCCCTTAAAGAGGAAACACAAAAATTCCTTAAAGAATTACAAGAAAACACAATCAAACAGATGAAGGAAATAAACAAAACCATCCAGGAACTAAAAATAGAAATAGAAACAATAAAGAAATCACAAAGGGAGACAACCCTGGAGCTAGAAAACCTAGGAAAGAGATCAGGAGTCATAGATGCAAGCATCACCAACAGAATACAAGAGATAGAAGAGAGAATCTCAGGTGCGGAAGATACATTAGAAAATATTGACATAACAGTCAAAGAAAATGCAAAATACAAAAAGCTCCTAACATGAAACATCCAGGAAATCCAGGACACAATGGGAAGACAGAACCTAAGTATAATAGGTATAGAAGCGAGTGAAGATTCCCAACTTAAAGGACCAGTAAATATCTTCAACAAAATTATAGAAGAAAACTTCCCTAACCTAAAGAAAGAGATGAACGTAAATATGCAAGAAGCCTACAGAACTCCAAACAGATTGGGCCAGAAAAGAAATTCATCCCCTCACATTATAGTGAAAACACCAAATACACAAAACAAAGAGAGAATATTAAAAGCAGTAAGGGAAAAAGGTCAAGTAACATATAAAGGCAGATCTATCAGAATTACACCAGACTTCTCACCAGAGACTATGAAAGCTAGAAGATCCTGGGCAGATCTCATACAGACTCTAAGAGAACAAACGCCAGCACAGGCTGCTATACACAGCAAAACTCTCAATTACCATAGATGGTGAAACCAAAATATTCTATGACAAAACCAAATTTATACAATATCTTTCCACAAACCCAGTCCTACAAAGGATAATAGACAGAAAATGCCAACTCAAGGTGGGAAACTATACCCTAGAAAAAGCAAGAAAGTAATCTTTCAACAAACTCAAAAGCAGATAGACACACAAACATAAAAATAACATCGAAAATAACAGGAAGCAACAATCACTGTTCCTTATTATCTCTTAACATCAATAGACTCAATTCCTCAATAAAAAGACATAGACTGACAGACTGGATCCATAAAGAGTACCCAGCATTTTGCTGCATCCAGGAAACCCACCTCCATGTTAAAGACAAACACTACCTCAGAGTAAAGGGCTGGAAAACTATTTTCCAGGCAAATGGTCCCAAGAAACAGGCTGGAGTAGCCATTGTAAGATCGGATAAAATCAACTTTCACCCAAAAGTCATCAAAAAAGACAAGGAAGGACACTTCATACTCATGAAAGGAAAAATCTACCAAGAAGACCTTTCAATTCTAAACATCTATGCTCCAAATGCAAGAGCACTCACATTCATAAAAGAAACCTTAATGAAGCTCAAAGCACACATTGCACCTCACACAATAATAGTAGGAGACTTCAACACCCCACTATCATCAATGGACAGATCTTGGAATCACAAACTAAACAGAGACACAGTGAAACAAAGAGAGGTTATGAACCAAATGGATTTAACAGATATCTATAGAACATTTCATCCTAAATCAAAAGGATATACCTTCTTCTCAGCACCTCAAAATTGATCATATGATCGGTCCTAAAACAAACCTCAACAGATACAATAAGAGTGAAATAATCCCATGCCTCCTATCAGATCACTATGGATTAAGGCTGGTCTTCGATGGCAACAATAACAACAGAAAGCCCACATACACATGGAAGCTGAACAATGCTCTACTCAGTGACAACTTGGTCAAGGAAGAAATAAAGAAAGAAATTAAAGACTTCCTAGAATTTAATGAAAATGAAAGTGCAACATACCTAAACCTATGGGACACAATGAAAGCAGTGTTAAGAGGAAAACTCATAGCTCTGAATGCCCCAAAAAGAAACTAGACAGAGCATATAGTAGCAGTTTAACAGCACACCTGAAAGCTCTAGAACAAAAAGAAGCTAATACATCCAAGAGGAGTAGAAGGCAGGAAATAATCAAACTCAGGGCTGAAATCAACCAAGTAGAAACTAAAAGAACTATACAAAGAATCAATAAAACCAGGAGCTGATTCTTTGAGAAAATCAACTAGATAGATAAACCCTTAGCCAGACTAACCAGAGGGCACAGAGACAGTATCCAAATTAACAAAATTAGAAATGAAAGGGAGATATAACAACAGATTCTGAGAAAATTCAAAAAGTCATCAGATCCTACTACAAAAGCCTATACTCAACAAAGCTGCAAAATCTGAATGAAATGAACAATTTTCTAGACAGATACCAAATACCAAAGTTAAGTCAGGATCAGATAAACCATCTAAACAGTCCCATAATGCCTAAAGGAATAGAAGCAGTCATTAAAAGTCTTCCAACCAAAAAAAGCCCAGGACCAGATGGGTTCACTGCAGAATTCTATCAGACCTTCAAAGAAGACCTAATACCAATACTCTTCAATCTATTCCACAAAATAGAAACAGAAGGAACACTACCCAATTCCTTCTATGTGGCCACAGTTACACTGATTGCAAAACCTCACAAAGACCCAACAAAGAAAGAAAACTTCAGACCAATTTCCCTTATAAATATCGATGCAAAAATACTCAATAAAATTCTCGCAAACTGAATCCAAGAACACATCAAAACGATTATTCACCACAATCAAGTAGACTTCATCCCAGGGATGCAGGGATGGTTCAATACCTGGAAATCCATCAATGTAATCCACTACATAAAAAAACTCAAAGAAAAAAACCACATGATCATTTCATTAGATGCTGAAAAAGCATTTGACAAAATTCAACATCCCTTCATGATAAAAGTCTTGGAAAGATCAGGAATTCAAGGACCATACCTAAACAAAGTAAAAGCAATATACAGCAAACTAGTAGCCAACATCAAACTAAATGGAGGGAAACTTAAAGCAATCCGACTAAAATTAGGGACTAGACAAGGCTGTTCACTCTCTCCCTATCTATTCAATATAGTTCTTGATATTTTAGGTAGAGCAATTAGACAAAAAAGGAGGTCCAAGGGAAAGAAATTGGAAAGGAAGAAATCACAATATCACTCTTTGCAGATGATATGATCGTATACTTAGGTGACCCAAAACACTCCACCAGAGAACTCCTACAGCTTATAAACAACTTCAGCAAAGTGGTCGGATACAAAATTAACTCAAACAAATCAGAAGCCTTCCTATACTTGAAGGATAAACAGGCTGAGAAGAAATTAGGGAAATGACACCCTTCACAATTGTCACAAACAATATAAAGTGTCTTGGTGTGACTCTAATCAAACAAGTTAAAGATCTGTATGACAAGAACTTCAAGTCTCTGAAGAAAGAAATAGAAGACCTCAGAAGATGGAAAGATCTCTCATGCTCATGGGTTGGCAGGATTAATATAGTAAAAATGGCCATCATGCTGAAAGCAATCTACAGATTCAATGCAATCCCCATCAAAATTCCAACTCAATTCTTTGTAGACTTAGAGCACTTCTCAAATTCATATGGAATAACAATAGACCCGGGATAGCAAAAGCTATTCTGAACAATAAAAGAACTTCTGGGGGAATCAGCATCCCTGACCTCAAGCTGTACTACAGAGCAGTAGTGATAAAAACTGCATGATATTGATACAGTGACAGGCAGGTAGATCAATGGAATAGAATTGAAGACCCAGAAATGAACCCACACACTTATGGTCACTTGATCTTTG
>JAPYYD010007017.1:0-10639 GCA_028551405.1 Uromys caudimaculatus
CCCCCCCCCCATGCTAAAAGTGAACCCAGTGGGCTGGAGAGATGGCTCAGCAGTTAAGAGCACTGACTGCTGATCTTCCAGAGGTCCTGAGTTCAATTCCCAGCAACCACATGGTAGCTCACAACCATCTGTAATGGGATCTGATGCCCTTTTCTGGTATGGTTGAAGATAGCAACAGTGCACTCATATACATTTAATTAATTTAATAATAATAATAATAATAATAATAATAATAATAATAATAATAATAAGTGAATCCAGGGCCTTGAGCATACTAGGAAAGTGCGTTACCATTGAGCAGCCCTATCCAGCCCTTGCTCTTTTTTTGAAACAAGATTTCACCATGTAGCCCAGGCTACCCCTGAGCTTGGTTTCCTTTGGTCTTTACCTTCTGAGTGCTAGGATGACATGTATTTACCATCATGGCTGGCTAGAAGACTTGTTTTAAAGTCATTTTGAACCAGGGATTTTTCAGGAGGCAGTTGCTTTGCCAGCAGAAAGCTCCCATTTACAGGGAATTGGCTATTTTAAAGATTTACTTTAACATTTTTATTTATGTGCATTTGCGTGCATGTGTACATGTGCCCACGCAGTGTGAGGTATGTGCACATGAGTGCATGTGCTCACTGAGGCCAAAAGCATTGACTCTTCTGTAGCTGGAGCTACAGGACTGTCAGGAGCCATCTGACTTGGTCCTGAGAACCAACTCAGGACCTCTGGAAGACTACTATATCCTCTTAGCCAATGAGCCATCTCTCCTATCCAGACCAACTATTTCAAAACTGGCTGGAACGCCACCTTCTCAAGATGTTGTCATGGTGTAGACTCTGAGCTCAGGTGCCAAGTTCTTAATGAAGCGTGAAAAGAAGAGAAACTCCATGTTGTCTTTCCCTTATCAATGATGGACTGCTAAGCAATCCACCACAATGCCCGTCATTTAAGCTGCAAATGCTATTTTAACGAGGGACTCCGGATACACTATTGGAACATTTACATTTTATTCCTGATTTTGTAGGCAAAAACGAAACAGAGATGGTCCTCCTCCTCACTCTTCATATCTGAGAAACCAAACTCAGACTCCATGTGCCTGGGCTTCAGGATATTATTACAGAATCTAAAACATGAGGAGGCCACTCAGAATAAGCTACTCTCTGTGCCACACATCTCACGCTCAGCTTTTGTGCTCAGAAAATAACTCTACAGAGGAAGGCTGAGTGGGTGGAGGGGTGGACAAGAACAAGGGGCAGTGACTTACTACCTAAGGAGGTGACGGAGTTAGAGACAGGAGTTTGTATCCAGAGGAGATGCAGTTCTCTATTGTGAAGTGGCTCATGACTGAGCAATAGTTCTGTCTCCAAGGAACTGCGTTTCCCCTTTCCTCCCATGTAGATACACTCCAGATCCATGTCTGACATCTCTCTACCTACCACTGCCAGTCCTTCCGGGGGTGGGACATTGCTTGAAGACATGGAAGAAGGAACCAGGTCTCCCCATCCCATGTCTACCACCCCCTCCCCATTCTGCTCTTGCAGATAGAAGCCTGCCAGCCTGGGGGTGGGGTGAAGCCCTCTAACACTGAGTTCTAACATCTCAGACAAGTGTAACCTTATCAGGATCTAAAGGTATTCACTCTTCTCCACTGCGGTGTCAAAATACCTGTGCTGCGACAGATGCAGCTTACCAAAGGGGGGTCAATGTTGACTCATGGTTTTATGGGATATAACCCACCCGGGCAGGAAAGGCCTTAGACAGAGGGTGGATACAACTGTCACACTTTGTCCACTGTCAGGAAGTAGAGAGAGATGAACGCTTGTCTTTGCCTCCTCCTTTTATCTTTGTTCAGCCAGGGGGTGGTACAGCCCACAGTTAGACTAGGGCACTTCCCTTCAGTCAAACCTCTCTGGGCACAGCAGTGTGTCTCCTAGGGGATTCCAAAGCCAGACAAGCTGATAAGGAAGAGTAACCATCACCAAGGCGAAGCAGGGTGTATGTGTGTGTGTGTGTGTGTGTGTGTGTGTGCGCGCGCATGTGTGACTTGGAAAAGAAGAAAGGAGGTGCTGTGTATGAACCCCTTCAGACCGAAACAACTAAACATTGTGGCCTTGGTCCTCATGTATAGATGCCTATGCTATACACAGGGACATTGGGGACAGCCTCAGACCCCTTAGGATTGATTTATTTCCTTTAGAGTATGCAATGTAATGTTCCTTGTGTGCATCAAATTCATTGCTGGTGCTTACAATTTAAGTTTATTCTGAAGGAGTGATTGTCAATTAAATGAAGAATGTAGAAACTGGAACAAGAAGGAAAAGATGGGACTTTCCCTAACACCGCGGGACAACGTGTGCAGAGTAAACACCCATGATTCTCTTTCTGCACAAAGTGGTTCTACCATATGAAGGGAAATCCTAACCCTGAATAAATTCTGTTCAAAATAAAGACAGCATTTTTTTCCCAACTAATTAGAAGTCTAAAATGTGACTTTCTGTTCTCTCTGTAAAAAATATTTTTAAAATCATTCTGGACAGAAATACAAGTATGTAGATTGAACATTGATTGAGTAGGACTTGAAGTGTCCCCCAATGGCCATTTCTGTAAGAAAGGAATATTGCTTAATCTGACAAAATAGCAATAAAAACAAACCCTAGCTACCTTCTTCAAGACAATGCTGGGAGCAGGGTGACTTGCAGTCTTTCTCCCTGATAATTTTAAAAAACGCTGAGGAAAAAGAGGCAGAGCCTGGGTCGTCCTTAGTATCGTATTAACTCACCGTAATGACTCGAAACATCGAAAGCCAAAAAGCATTTGAAAACTGTTTTGATTTCTTTGCATTTGTCATGAATGTTTGCCAAATCTGAAGGTAATATGTAAGAAACGTTTTAGTTTAGTTAAGGGTTTTTTAAAAAAATGTGTTGCTGGTAAAATTTTTACCATCCTCTAATCACTGACAGTTGGGCTTAATTGACATAAAAACTGCTGCAAAGCTCATTTCCTAGCGGTGGCTCTGTCTCATAGTCAAGTTCACTTTTCGTGGATTGAACTCAGACTTAAGGCCTGGGCCCCACTCTACCTCTATCCCGTTACGATCTACCTGTCTCCCCGCTAGGAACCTCCAAACTAAGCATTGTAAATGCACGTGTTAACTTAAGAAAATGCACATAAGAAATACCAGTGAACAAATGAGATGTGAAAACGCTTTACTTTGACTCTTTGTGCACAGCTCTGTTCTGGTGTGCAGCAGGATACTCGATCACACCATGAACCCAGAGATTGTGTTATTTACTAGAAAAGCCTGGTTTTAGCTGTGGCATAGCTCAGCCTTAGCAGATCCCTTTAATCCAAGACCCTTCTGCTTGAGTATTGTAAGCAGGATTAAATAAATCAACTGTAGGTCAAGAGGCAGAGCAAGCAGCCAGCTGACAGGAAGTGAACACGGGATTATTAAGAAAAAAAAAAACAGAGAGAGTAAGAGGGAGTCAGGAGAACAGACAGAGAGGCAGACAGGAAGTAGAAGGGAGGGACATTGAGTTAGAAGGAGGTTTCTTGAGCCAGCATGAGAGAAGAAGATTCCTGGTGGGATTTTGGCTAAGGAAGAAGGTCAGCTGGGAGCATTCTCTGCCTCTCTGAGCTAGCAGGCTTTCACCGCAGCTTCTGACTCTGCATTGGTGAGACCAAATGACTATGATGTTGTTAAAAACCACCAATGATGTGTACTGTGGTTTTTGTATTCATCTTACTCTCTACCAGACTAAGATCTGGACAATGTGGGTCCTCCGTTCATATTTACATCCCTCATGTGCATTCAGACCATAGCACACACTAGCAAAGAACTTCTTTTGTCTGTCTGTCTGTCTTCCTCTTTTAAAGAAAGGGCTTTGGGTGGCCCAGGTTGGCCTTGAACTCACTACGTAGCCGAGGCTGATTTTGAACTTCTCTGTCCTTCCTGCCTCTGCTTTCCAGTGCCCAGATTACAGGTGAGCACCACCGAGCCTGGCTCCAAGCAATTTATTTTTAACTCATTAACATTGACTAAGTGGATGTTCTTAATTGGTCAGCATCCCTGCAGTCTGCTTGCTCCCGATAATTCATACTCCCCCTGCCTCCCTTCATGAAGAAAGAAGAAAGGACTATTGCAGAAGAGATGGGAGATCCTGGGCCAACACTAGAGCCCCACCCCCACCCCATACACACAGTGGAAGTTGGGGTCTGAGAATGTTTGAGACCCCAGTGGCTCCCATCCTGTGGAAGAAGTCTTTGATGTGTGAGGAAGCGACACAGTGGGTTCCCGCTACACACTGTTCATATACAGGAAGCGCTGACTATGCTCTTGAGCAGACATTTGTCTTTGGCTACTAGGGGATCTGAGTTCAGGCACCAGTTACCTCGTGGGAAGTGCCAGCTGTCAACATCTGGATAACTCAAGGGGATCTGCCACCGTGAGAAGATAAGTTGGTGTACAGGCTCTAGTAGAGCTCTTGATTTTGTGAGAAAATTCAGATTCTCCTAGGATGCCTGAGCCAATGATTGCAGCTAGCTTGTTGCCAGGTAACCAAGAATTGTCTTCCCAAATTAGAGAACAAATAAAAAGGACCAGTAGGAATAAACGGGGTGACTAATTCTGGAGAAATCAAAAATTTTTTTTATGGAACCAAAGATACTTAAACAACAGCAAACCCAGAGAAGATGCTGTGCGTACCCCACTCTCACCGTCATGCTGCCCACTCACCTGCCGTAGGAGAAGGACTGAACTGCCAGAGTAGAGCACACATGAATCGCAGATGTCACTGTCACTCAGACACAACCACTGACAATCAAGGATAATAGACAATTGGGTGCAGAGGTGGAATTTCTTTCAGGAGAGGCACAAGCCTGTCAGGATTCCACGTTGCCTCTTGTCAGGAAGGCAGCCTATTGTTTTCAGATTAACAATTCTTTTCTATCATATGCTTTTCACGTGTGGATGTGTGTATACAGGTGCATGTCTTACCGGTTGCTTCCGGGAGTCATCCAATTTGTTCTTTTTATTTTTAATATTTTTCATTTGTTTTGTGTGTGCCCATTCAGAGGTCAGAAGGCAGCTTGGGAGAGTTCAGAGTTCAGAAAGCAACTTGGGAGAATCTTTCCATCACATGAGGATTGAACTCAGGTCAAGTGTGCCCCCCCATTCTGTCCCCCACACGCACCCGCGTACGTGCGCACGCATGCAAAGATGCGCACTTTTACACACTGTGCCTTTTGGATGCTCAGCCTTCCCGTTTTTTTGAGACAGGTTCTCATTGGCTGGAAGCTCACCGCATAGGCTAGGCTGGCCAGCAATAGAGATCTGCCTTTCTATCATTGGAATTACAAATACTTATCAGACTTGGCCTTTTCCCCCAGTGTGGGCAAGTAGGAGCTACCGCCCCAAATCGGGTGATTAAAGTCATACTTTGAAGGCTAGCACTTTACCCCTGAGCCATTTCCCAAGCCCTCTGGAGAATGTTACATGGGGCCATTTTCTTTACTTTTTTTTTCCTCGAGACAGGGTTTCTCTGTATAGCCCTGGCTGTCCTGGAACTCACTCTGTAGACCAGGCTGGCCTCGAACTCAGAAATCCACCTGCCTCTGCCTCCCAAGTGCTGGGATTAAAGGCATGCGCCACCACTGCCCGGCCTTCTTTACTTTTTTATTGGTTATTTTATTTATTTACATTCAAATGTTATCCCCCTTTCCAGTTTCCCATCCCCAGACTCACATCCCCTCCTCCCTCCCCCTGCCTCTATGAGGGTGCTCCCCCACCTGCCCACCCACCCCTACCTCAGCGGCCTAGCGTTCCCCTATCCTGGGTCATCAAACCTCCACAGGACCAAGGGCCTCCCCTCCCAGTGGTGTCAGATAAGGCCATCCTCTGCTACATATCCAGCTGGAGCCATGGGCACCCCCTGTGTACTCTTTGGTTGGTGGTTTGGTCCCTGGGAGCTTTGGGTGTGGGTGTGTCTGGTTGGTTGATGGTGTTCTTCCTATGAGGCATGGAGCCATGTTTTACAAGAGAAAACACCTCGTCATGAACCGTCTCATTCTCTAGTCCATCAGAACTTTAAATTCCAGGGTAATTCTCAAGAAGCAACATTGACCTAGTACCTTCTTTGTTGTATTGATTTGGCTTTGTTGGAATGTAGCCCCAATATACCCTTCAAAGGTATTAGGGGCATAAACCTCTGGGCCGTTAGAGCCTTGTGATATAAGAAGACATACTCTGATCTTCATCCTTGACTCCTGAATGACAAGCAGTATCTTTGTTTATCTACCTGTGATGGTTAGGTTTTGTCAACTTGGCATAACCCAGAGTCATCTGGGAAGTGGGAACCTCAACTGAGAAAATGCTTCCTTTATGGAGCACTGACTATATGTAGACAAGTTAGTGGAACCCTTTCTTGGTTAGGAACCAGTGTGTGGAGGGCCCATCTCTCTGTGGGCGGTGTCACCTCCTACCAGATGATCTATAAAAATGCAAGCTAAATGAGCCACAGGGAGGAGACCAGTAGAAGTTTCCTCAATGTCTACTTCAGTTCCTGCCTTCAGGTTCTTGTTGTGATTCCTGCCTTAGCTTCCTTTGGTGATGAACTGTAGCTTGCAAGCCAAATACATCCTTTCCTTCCTGGATTGCTCTCTGTCACAGCAATAAAAACCTAAGACACCACCACAAACTCCTACCAACCACATCTGAGTTTAAGCTCGTGAGGTGACTTTTGTAAAGGTCTGATGGGGCACTATCACAGCCAGGTAATCACATCATGATGGAGATAACTTTGAGCTTAACTCTGAAAGGAGATGGAACAGGACCAGTGGATATTGACTTATGACCTGGGCAGTGGTTTATCAATCATCCTGTGGCATGAAACCTCCATAAAACTCCAAAAGAAGGGTTTTGCTAAAGACATGTAGATGCTGGAAGTGCGGTTCCCTCCCTGAGGGCATGGAAGCACCTTTCCATATAATGTACCACGCCCATTTTTCATCAGGCCATTCCCAAATCACATCCTTTAAAGAACAAACTAGTAACAATCTACTACGTTGTTTCTCTGGGTTCTCTGAGCTGTTCTGGCAAAGCATTGAACCAGCAGAGGAAGTCATGGGAACCAGTTTAGAGCAGTGATCAAGGGGTACAGAGATGTGGAAGTAGCTCCTGAGGTGAAGGGCAATGTGGTGAGACAGAACCCTGCAGCTGTGGGGGCCACGCCCAAGGACAGGAAGATGCTGTCAGGGTTGAGTGGACCATAGAACGTCTAGTTGGTTGTGCATAGAGGATTTCTGCGGACAAAGCAAAACTGTCTAGAAACAAAATTGATAGTGAATTAGTTGAATAAAAATGATAATTTGTCCATTCATATGTACATGCCCCCAAATGAATTTTGCTTTATGCTAGAGTAATGGCATGCATTGTTTACAACTCTAGACTCCAAACTCTACCACAGTGAACGTCATTAACATATGTACAAGGAGGTCAGGGCCAAGCTCCCCCATTACCCTCCCCAGAGAAGCAGGCCTCATTCCTGCTGCTAATCCTTCTCTTCACAGCTACCATTCTTTCCCTTTTATGGCCAACCCAGCCTCCCTCCTCTCTGTGGCCAGTCTACATGTGCACACGGGCACCCCATTCCTTCTCAGTGATAGAAGGTCAAGGTCTTCTGCCCACTTTCTCTCCTGGGCCCATTGCCTCCAGCATACCAGCTGTGAAAGAATCCTTTTCTTGGTTCCACTCTCAACTATTAGCGCATTTCCGGTTTCTCTTAGGAAGAAAACTCCATAGAATTGTCTGTTAATTCCCCACTCTGGTTCCCACCCCTTGCCCCCCATTTTCTAATGAATTAATTCACCCAAACTAGGCTTCCCATGGCTTTGACAGTGGACCCACCAAAGGCAGCTTAAGGGAGAAAGGGTTTCTTTTGCCTCTCAGTTTGAGTTAGAGTATAGTAGTGTTTTGGGTGGAGGGGTTCTACACCCCTTTTTGCTCCCAAATATCTGCAGGGCATTTCTACATGCACTTTAGCACATATAGATTCTGCATAAAGGACACAGAGACCTGGTATTTTTTATTAACAAGTTGCTGGTATTATGCTGGGCAGGTTCTGAGCTATTCTAACCCTCTCTGCTGATAATACCCAGATAAATGCCCCATTACCTGCTATCTGAATCTTGCCCTGGCACGTTCTGCTCCATGTATGTCCTCGTAGCTGCTCTCTCGTGGTGACCTCGTGGCAAATCATCCTGGTCCCTCCACATGGTCTCCTACCTTATCGCCTCGTGTTCCTTCTCCCTTTACCTCTCTACCTGGGATCCAATGTCTGGCCTCTACTGTCCTCTCCTGCCCAGCCATAGGCTGATCAGCTCTTTACTGACTGATCAGAATGATGGCAAACAATTTTTACATAACATTGAGACTGAAGATGCTTGACCTCGCCATCGGCTACACTGTAAACAGATCTAGACACAAAAATTAGCATCTGAATATACAGTGCTCAAGACCAACCCCAACATTAGAGTCTACCTTGGTAATGGAAGGAGCTTGTAATAACTGGCCCATGTGATGGCTGGCCCATGTGATGGCTGGCCCATGGCATCCACAGCAGGAACCAAAGAGAAATGAACACTGGTTCTCTGCTTTTCTCCTTTTTATTCAGTGAAGGAGCCTAGCCTATGAGAATGAGCCACATTCAGGGTCAGATCTCTGTCCTCAGTTAACTGTTTCTGGAATCTGGTACACACAGAGGTGTGTTTCCATGTTGGTTCTAGCATCAGCAGAACTGACAAAGAAGATGAACTGACACACTTTTCAGGTTCACAGGATCCATGTTGCTAAGTCCAGAGGTGAGGTGTCAGTTCTTATCTTTCTTGCTGTTTCTTTCTCTTCGGCAAAGTCCATAGTTTTAATGCTCTTTGTCATTCCCTCCCTCTTGAAACACGTCCTCCATCCCATTCCCAGGATTTAGCACTGCTGAGGTTCTTCTGCTACTGAAAAAGAGGGAATTTCCCAGAACATACATGAAGGATGAACATAACAAAACTGCTTTAATTATTTACGTGTATAGAGAGCTCTTGTAGAGGTCAGAGGACAGCTTGTGGAAGTGAGTTCTCTCCTATCATGTGGGTCCAAGGAATTGAACTCAGGTTGTTAGACTTGGTGACAAACACTTTTCCTCACTAAGCCATCTTGCCTGCCCCAGGAAAAGCAATTTTTTAAAAAAGAAAACTATGTGCTTAGAGGAGAGGAAGTGACTTAGATTTAAGGACAGGCTCCAGGGTGCTGCTCCGATGAGTACTTTCTTGATAGTCACACTCTTATATAACCCTTTCGAATATGAGCTGGCTCTGAAATGGTATTTATTCATTTATTTACATATTGTTCTAATTAGCCTTAAATGTCAATTTGACGTAGCCTACAGTCACCTGAGATGTAAGTCTCCAGTTATTATAACATGTCAGTTGAAATAAACTTTTCCTAAGTTGCTTTTGGTCATGCCATTTGCAACAAACAGCCCAGACTGAAATAAGGACACATAGTCACTTATAATGAACAAGTAAAATTGCATATATCCATTAGGTGCCCATGATGTTTTGAAATATCCAAATGTAATAAAATACCTGAATCACAGCATTTGGCATGTGCATAACTCATATTTTGATTGTGTGTGTGTGTGTGTGTGTGTGTGTCTGTGTGTCTGTGTCTGTGTCTCTGTGTGTGTATGTGTGTGTGTGTGTGAACCCTACAGGCCTACTTTCTCAGTGATTTTTAAGAATACAATATATACATGCCTATGATGCCAGCACAAAGGCTGAATTCAAGGTTCCCAGGTGTGGTGATACCCACCTTACCATAGCACTCAGGAGGCTGAGGCAGACGGATCTCTGACAGTTTGAGATCATTCTGGTCTACATAGTGGGTTCCTGACCAGGCAGGGCTGTATAATGAGACACTGTCTTTTAAAAGAAAGGGGCAGGGGGAAGGCTTTCAAGGTCATCTCTAACCAAGAGCCCTATTGGAAGCCAGTCTGAGTTGAATAGGAGCCTGTCTCAAAAAGAAGGAAGGAAAGAATAATATATTAATTGTGGACACTATGTTGCATTATAGATATCTTAAATGTGACTTTCTTCTATTCAAGTGGTGAACATAACACCACCTGCAATATGTTTTTCTTTCGCTTTTGTCTTTTTCTTCTTGCTCTTGAATCTCTTGTGTCCCAACCTAGCCTGGCCTCAAACTAGCGATTCACAAGTGTCACCTCCCAGGTGACACCATTACAGCCAGGCACTATGAAGACTGTCTTAGTATTTTTATTTGTAAGTGTATGTTCATTTGAATCCAGACATCCAGGGCTTGTTACACAGAGAAACCCTGTTTCAAAAAACAAAACAAACAAAATTGCCTTTATTATCCTACGTTTGATTTCTGACTCTGAGACAAGGGATTGAGATGCATAGTTTATATATCAAAGCAGACCTGGCCTCCAGGTTCTCTCAGCATCCCTCAGTCCCTACCTGGCATACCCTGTCCCCAACCCTGAACTTTCTAGTCCAGGGGCTGGGCTGCCCTTCCTCCAGAGCCTCTTCCCTATATAATTCAGACATTTTGTGCTCTCTCTCTCCCTCCCCCCCCCTCTGT
>JAPYYD010007018.1:0-10639 GCA_028551405.1 Uromys caudimaculatus
CCCTCCCTCATCAGCATCCTTGCCTCCCTCCCTCATCAGCATCCTTGCCTCCCTCCCTCATCAGCACCCTTGCCTCCCTCCCTCATCAGCATCCTTGCCTCCCTCCCTCATCAGCATCCTTGCCTCCTTCCCTCATCAGCATCCTTGCCTCCCTCCTTCCCTCATCAGCATCCTTGCCTCCCTCCCTCATCAGCATCCTTGACTGCAGTGCCCCATGCAGTACAGCTGATGCTCTGCACTGACACATGATGACAACCTCGTCTTTATATTGATGTTGAAGTTCACTCTTACTGACATTCTATAAGATGGAACAAATGAGAAAATTTGTTTAATTGGACATATTCAAGTGTATTTATTTTGTTATTGTTTATACTAACAAGCTTTCTTCCCCACTTATTATCTTCCAAAGATTTTTTCAGTCATTGATAAAGAAAAACAAAGGTCAGAGATTTACAGCATGTGCCTATTCTTTGTCATCCTGGGCTGTGTATCCCTTTTCACACAATTTCTGCAGGTAATTTTATTTTTCATTAAGTGATTTGCCTATCTGTACTCCCATTTTCATGTAAAAATCTCACCAAAGACTCCTTGTTTGTGTTTTAGGGTTACACTTTTGCCAAATCTGGAGAGCTCCTTACAAAGAGGCTGCGTAAACTTGGTTTCAAGGCAATGTTAGGACAAGACATCGGCTGGTTCGATGACCTCAGAAATAATCCTGGAGTACTAACGACTAGGCTTGCTACAGATGCTTCCCAAGTTCAAGGGGTAAGCCTTGGGGGTGTCTTCCTCCATTTGGGATGCTGTAATGAAACATCTTAGATGAAGCAATTTACAAATAGCAGACACATTTTTCTCATAGTTCTGTAGGTTGAGATGTTTAAGGTCAAGATAGGGGTAGGTTATGTCTGGTAAGGGTATGACTCAAAGATGGTACATTCGTATTCCATCTTCCTGTGGCAGAAGGTTAGGGGGGCTGCTGCCACCTTCTTTTATTCTGGTTTTATTAAGCCCACTTGGGATTAATCTAATCCCAAAGTGTTTTACAATCTAATCATGCCCAAAGGCTCCAGCAATAATTCTTCTCCAGTGGGAATTAGATTTCAATATGAATTTTAGAGAAAGACATTTAGCCATAGAATGTATGGGCAGGGAGCAGGGATATACTACATAGATATTCTTACTGTAGGACACTCTGAGAATTACCTATGCTTCCTCCAGAATGAGAACTGGTGAGGTTGGGATAACCCAGAGCCTTATAAGGGATACAACAGTGTCCCTAGGCATGCCTAGAATCAGTGTTGAGATATACATCAATTTGCTAGGATTGGGGGCTTCATCTTCTGAGTCTAGCAACTGAGATGCTTTCTCAGACGTTTCTAGGACTCGGGAGGTTAGATTTCACCAGCGTCACGTGTGGCCCCTAGAAGCGGAAGGGAAAGGTGTAAGGAAACATCTTCCCTTGAGCGTCCAGAGTTATGTTGTGAGCAACCTTGCAATCTTTGAAAGATCCCCCTTGGGAAATAGGGAAAAGAAGAGATGCTTACTGTCTCCACATTCTCTCTCTCTCTCTCTCTCTCTCTCTCTCTCTCTCTCTCTCTCTCTCTCCCTCTCTCTAACACTTCGAAGAGCTACATTTCTGATCCAGGGAGACAAAGCTGTGGTTTCT
The DNA here is from genome assembly GCA_028551405.1 of Uromys caudimaculatus. NCBI lineage: Eukaryota > Metazoa > Chordata > Mammalia > Rodentia > Muridae > Uromys > Uromys caudimaculatus. The sequence continues at coordinate 1,667 of JAPYYD010007018.1, forward strand.
AAATCCCACAGCCTGCAACCTTGTTCAAGAGACTTAACACAGCAGTGTATGACCATCTAGACCTTGGAAAACCAGGGAATGGGATTAAAGGAATGGGAACCAAATCTACCTCCTAAGTCTCTACCCACTTTCTAAATGAAAAGAAAGCAAGCATGCTTTGTGAAGCCTGGGAGGAAAATGTCCCTATGGCAGGAATATTGTTCTGTCTGTAGTATGCCTCAACCCCTAGCCAGTTCAACCAGAATGCTAACAGTGTTCACTGAACCTGGAACCATCTTAAAGGAAGGTCCTGAAAACACATCCCTTTTGATTTTTTGATCTTTTATAGGTAGCCATGTCTTCTATAGACTTAGAAGTATTGTCTGTAGGGCATTTCTGCTTTTCTTTATTCCCCTAAAAAATTCTGATATGAATATATTTTCATCATTGTATATTCTTCTACAAGGGTATTTTTAAAATAATGTAATACATAATTTTAATGCACTATCACTTTATATTGTTATTTTTGAACACAAATTTATTGTACAAATTAATGGGATTCTCATGTATGTACCATACACTGATCATATCTCTCCACCTCTCATCTTCCATAACCCACAGCCCTCAACAATTTTTCCATTCCTTTGCAATATGAATTGTGTGTGCGCGTGTGTGTGTGTGTGCACACAGGCCTTTTTAAGCTTCCACATATGAGAAAGAATATGAAAGTACATCCAGTGTCTAGCTTATTTCATTTAGCAGGATGCTCTAACTCCATCTGTTTTGCTGCAGCGGACAGGACTTTATTCTTTGGGTGTGAATGATATTCCATTTCATATACTATATTTTCTTTGTCTGTTTATCTACTGATAGGTACCTAATATCATCCCATACTTTAACTATCGTGGCTGGTTCTACCATAGACATAGGCATACAGATTTAGATATATACCCAAGAATGGTATGACTGGATCTTCTGAAGAGTGCCATTTTTAATTTTTTGAGGAAATTCTAGTTGTTTTCCATCTTAGCTATTTGCATAATAGTTGTTCATAGATTCTTCTCTTCCTCCCTTTCCTCTCCTCCTCTTCTTCTTCCTCCTCCTCCTTTTTGTTTGCTTGTTTTTGGGTTTTTTGTTTGTTTGTTTGTTTTTTAAGACAGAATCTCACTATGTAGCTCTGGGTGTCCTGGAACTCATATACAGTCCAGGCTGGCCTTGAACTCATAGAGATCTGACTGCCCTTGTCTCCCCACTGCTAGGATTAAATGCATGCACCATCACTCCTGGCTCTTTAATTTCTTATTTGGGCATCATTCTTTAAATAGGGCTTATACTTTTAAAATATTAAATGCAAGCTTATTGGCCCCAAGAACCAAGACCAGGGAAGTTACCAAGGGAAGAGGGGGGAAGGAAGAGAGAGAAAGAAACCTCATGAACAAGAGAGGGAGCTTATACTTTTACATGTTATCTTTCTAAATATCCCTTTTCCACTTCTGGATATTAAACTCCATTAAGCATCTTCGTAAAGCTGGTCTAGTAGCCGTAAATTTCTTTAGGTTTTTTTTTTTTAAATTATGATATTTATTTATTTGTGTGTCTTGTGTTCATATGTATCCATTTGTTGAAGTCAAAGGACAGCTTTCAGGAATTGGTTCTCTCCTTCCACCAAATGGGATCTAGGGATTGAACTCAAGTTGGCATGCCTGGCAGCAAGCACTTTTACCAGCTGAGCCATCTTGCCAGACCAGAATACCTTTAGTTTTTGACTAAGGTAGAAGGTCTTTAGTTTGCCTTTGATTCTGAAGGATTGCCTTTTGGGGTGTGGAGATCTAGATTGGCAGTTGTCTTCTGGAACTTAAGTACACTGTCCCCATGCTCTCCTATTCTACAGGGTTCCTGCTAATAGTCTAATATGGTTGATTTTAACTATGACGTTGTGGTTTTCTTTTGGAGAGTTTAAAAATTCTATCTTTGTCCTAATTTTTTTTTTTCTGCCAGTCTATGTTAAGGTGAAAATCTTTTCTGGTTGTATCTTTCTGGGCCTCCATAGACATCCTACTCTGGGATGTTATGTCTTTCCCAAGGTTAAAGAATTTTCTTGATTTTGTTGTATTGAATAAATTTTTATACTTTTAACCTTTATTTACTTCATGTCAATCAATGATGTAGAGACTTAATCTTTAATAGTGTGTCTTAGTTAGAGTTTTACTTCTGTGAACAAACATCATGACCAAGGCAACTCTGATAAGGACAACATTTAATTGGGGCTGGATTAGAGGTTCAGAAGTTTAGTCCAGTATCAAAGCAGGAACATGGCAGCATCCAGGCAGGCATGGTGCAGGAGGAGCTGAGAGTTCTCCATCTCATCTAAAGGCTGCTAGGAGAAGACTAGCTTCCAGGCAGCTAGGATGAGGGTTTAAAACCCATGCCCACGGTAACACACCTATTCCAAGACCACACCTACTCCAAAAGCCCACACCTACTCCAACAAGGCCACACTTCCAAATAATACTACTCCCTGGGCGAAGAATATTCAAACCATGACATTGTGTCCCAAAGATCTTGTAAAGTCTCTCCATTTTCTTTATTTTTGTTTGAATATGATACTTTAAGAGAACCTTTACTCAATCTGTGATATTCTTTCTTCCATTTGGTGTAGTCTGTTAGTAACTTTCTAACTATATTTTTTATATAACTTATCGTCTCTTCATTTTCAGAATTCATTTTTCAAAATTATTATTCACAACAGTCAAAAGGAATCAACAGACCACTGGCGGATAAATAGATAAACAAAATGTTGTCTATTTGTGCAACAGAATGTTTATACCTTCAAGAGGGATGGGATTGTAATATGTTCCACAGTGTAGACAAGTCCTAAAAAAAAATCTTATGCTAAATAACCCAGACACATAAGCATAAATATTATATAACCTCACTTTTATGAGTTATCTAGAAGAGCGGAGTCCTTCAGACAGAGAGTAGAACAGATATTGCCAGTGGCCCAAGGGAGGTAGGTAAGATTATCATCTGACGGGTAAAGAGTTTCAGAGATGGAGAGGATGAGACTGAGCATAGATGTGTGGCCACACACCACTGTGAGTAATTTATGCATGTTGCTTTTGTTTTTAATGTCACTGAGTTACGGACTTAGGAATGGCTAAAAAGGTAAATATTGTCATGGATATTTTATCACAATAAAAAAAAATCTTTCAGTATAAAATAGCTTGTCACACCGGGCAGTGGTGGCGCACGCCTTTAATCCCAGCACTTGGGCAGGTGGATTTCTGAGTTCGAGGCCAGCCTGGTCTACAGAGTGAGTTCCAGGATAGCCAGCGCTACACAGAGAAACCCTGTCTCAAAATAAATAAATAAAAATAAATAAATAAATAAATAAATAGATAGATAGATAGATAGATAAATAAAAGAAATAGCTTGTCACGTACTAGTGTCTGATAAAGGAGACTGTGTCTGAGACGGGCTGGTTCCTTTTGCTTTGCAGGCTACTGGCTCTCAAGTTGGGATGATGGTCAATTCCTTCACTAACATCATTGTGGCCATACTCATTGCCTTCCTCTTTAGCTGGAAGCTCAGTCTGATTATAAGCATCTTCTTCCCCTTTTTGGCTTTATCGGGAGCTGTACAGACAAAAATGCTGACAGGATTTGCTTCTCAAGACAAGCAAGCTATGGAGAAGGCTGGCAAGGTAATCTTATAGACCTAATTTCCTTTCTTACTGCTAGGTGGTTTGCCAAGTAAACTGTTTAAAATGAGAAGTTCAAAGAGATGCCCGTGTCTCTGCCTGGAGACTATGACAATAAAGTTTTGATGCATTAGCTTGACCAGGCAAAGAGAAAGTGTGCTAAACACAGACTTGTAAAGGCTTGATTTCCTCTTGGCTATTCATTCTACATTTTCTATATCCTCACTTACAGAGGTGGACAATTCTACTAGAGGTGGTGGTGGTGGTGGTGTTTTCTCAGCTACATGTTTACCCTGAGTCTTGCCATCCACACAGAAAATACACTTTCAACTTTGACACTTTAGCATTTGCTAAGCCAATGGCAAATGTCTTTCTCAAATACAATTATAAGATATAGTATAGAATTCAAATGCATTCAGGGTTTAAGTATGCATTTTTTAAAAAGTCTATTGTAATTAATATCTAAACACAGGAATGAGTGAGGGGACAATGACACAGACATTTGTCAATTGGGAAAAAACCACACATGCTGGACATGGAGGCACAGTCTACAATGGTCTCAGAACTCGGGGGCAGAGGCAAAAGATCAGAAGTTCAAGGTGATTCTCTACTACTCGTGACTTAGAGTCCAGCCTGGTTGCTTGAGATGCTGTCTGAAGCAGCAATAACATACAGGGAGGGAGTGGGAGAGTGAGGGAGGAGTTAAGGGGTCAATCAATCATACATAACATGAATTCTTTTTGGTTTTGCTCCTTGATACTAGAGACTGAACATTGAGTTTACTGAGTCTAGATTTTATTATTGTAAGCACTTTAAAACCGAGCTATTTAGTTTTTTTTTTTAAATAAAAAAAATATTGAGACAAGGTCTTACCAAGTTGCCCAGATGGTACTGAATTCAGACTGAAGGCCAACAGGTCCTGAACTTAAGATCCTTCTACCTTAGTCTCCCAAGCATAGGTATTCTGGGCTTTTACTGCCTGGCCTGAGTCATACACTCATGCTTCATAAACTTACTCATGAATATGTTCTATCACTTTTCAGACAGAGAATGTGATGCTGTCCAGGTAGCCAAAGCATTTCAGGTGCCAGTGTAGAAAACAGCATCTTTAATGATGGAGTATCCCAATTCATTAACAGTGGACCTTCAACTGTGGATTTAAACACAGGCTCACCATGTAAACTAAAGATAAACTTATACTTTTAACTAGTGATATTCAGTTACATGATTTTAGAGATGGTTTACCAGGCAGCAACTTTTTGGAAAATAGTCTCTAGTGCTTTGAAATTATATTAAGTAGGTGTTTTGCTCAAGAATACATTCAAAGATGGCATTTTAGACATTTTAAATGAATTAGCAGAACAATTTTAAAGCTTGTCCAGGATAAGCAGGGGAGGACCTTTGTCTCACACTGTCTCTTCCCCCAGCAAGTGGAGGTGATGAAGCCATGCTAGAATTAGGTGGAAACTGAGTACAAGGGACAGATGGCCCCATGGTCTGGTTGAGTTGATCCCCAGCAACTTCTCTTGGCTATTTTCTGCCATTTGTGACAAATCTAATATGGCAGCTGCAACAATGTCATGAAAAGAGATATCCCTACCTTTTGTCTCCTCAGACTCTTTCCTTTTTCAGATCACCAGTGAAGCCCTTAGCAATATCCGCACAGTTGCTGGAATTGGAGTGGAGGAAAGATTTATTAAAGCATTTGAGATTGAGCTGGAAACGTCATTCAAGACTGCTATTAGAAAGGCGAATACCTACGGCCTCTGCTATGGCTTTTCCCAGGGAATGTCATTTCTTGCAAATGGTGCTGCCTATAGATATGGAGGTTACTTAATAGCCCACGAAGGTCTGAACTTCAGCTATGTTTTCAGGTGAGAGATATCCAAATGGTCATATGATATTGACACTCGGGGGTGGGAGGTTGCCCAATTCTGTCACTTTGCTTTCTTGCTACTCAGCAAAGTATCCCCTCTTAGAGCAGCTGGGTTTATTCTTCTTCAAGGTTCTACAGTGTGTGAAATAGTTCTTCTGGACTTGGCTGCCTCACAGACTTCTGTGTGTATGTCTCTCTCCAGTGGCCTCAGTAACAAGGGAGCTCATTTCACTTCATAAATGATCTTAGAGTTTCAAATGCAACAGAAGAAACATGTCCTACATTGCAAGCATGTTCAAGTCTCTCTGGATTTCACTTATTGGGGGTCTCCTTGGCAAAGGAAACTCACACAACTAAGCCTAGGTTTAGAGATTTGAGAACTGAAATCCACGTTTGGACTGGAAGAATAAAAAAAGATGATTACAAGCAGATGAAGCATAGAACAAACTATTATGATTATATTTACATGTTAAAGCTGCGACTCTCAAGGTCTTGAGCAAGATGGATCCAAGGGCTATTGTCTTTTAACTCTATTCCTTCCTTACAAAACCAACTGATTTCTAGCCATTTCTCTGAGTAAAGACATGATAGGCCAAGAAGGGTATTTTTATGTTCTTCAAGGCAGGGTCTGCCTACTCCACAGGGAGGGCCAAGTAAGGGTGCACATGAGGGTGTTAGCTGATGGTAGTGAAGGCAGAGACAATCTTAGGTTTGGAGGTTATGGAAGCGTGATCCTCTCATCTGAAATTTTCCTTCTAGTACTTTCCTGCTAGCCCACTGTCTTAGTTCAGATTTCCATTGCTGTAAAGAGACTCCATGACCAAGGCAACTCAGAAGGATAACATTTAATTTCGGATGGCTTACAGGTTCAGAGGTTTAGTCCCGTATCATCAAGGCAGGAACATGGCAGCATGGTACAGGAAGAGCTGAGAGTTCTACATCTTCACCTGAAGGCCTCTAGGAGAAGACTGGCTTCCAGGCAGCTAGGAGGAAGGTGTTAAAGTCCATTCCCACAAAGATACACTTTCTCCACCAAGGCCACAAGTACTTCAACAAGGCCACACCTCCTAATAGTGCCACTCCCTTGGCCAAATATATTCAAACCACCACACCCACTATACCCACAACAACTAGGAAACTCTCTTTTCTAAACCCTTGCATATCTAAAGCTATACCCAAGATAATTGGCCAGCAGCTGTTGGTTTCTTTCTGTCCGTTTATATAAGGTGTGTAACAAATTATTTACCAGTATGTGAGAATCAAGAGCCTATCAGAAACTTCCAGTTTCTCCTTTAAGAACTAGAAAGTCATCTCCCATCATTTCTTACCCTACCCCCAACATTTCAGTCTCTTAAACCTTATCTTATCCTGGGCTCCTGGGGAATCTGGATTTCCAACTCCAACCTTGAAATAAACACTGATTACAAACTGAGCAGTAGTAGTACGCATGCTTGCACGTCCCCATCTATCATTCCACCCTACGAAGATGTGAAAGATGCCTTCTGGGAAAGACAGCACTGATGGGAGCCTATGGGCTGCCATGTACATTCAAGGACCAGACATCAGCAAGGCTGCCTCTCATGACTAATTCATTTATATGTTCATTCATTCCTTAAGTCTATGTTGATATAGTTAGTAGCTGGGACAAACAGAAGGATACAGGCCATTGCATTTTTCTTCTCCTGTCTGAAGGATGGCTTCTATGCATGCTTAGTATAGAATAGGTGCTTCCGTTGTTCATTTTAACTTTCACATACTTATCAATGATTCATGAAATGTTACAAAGGGAAGAAAGGCCAAACCAATCTGTCCATCTTTTAAATTTCTTTCCAAAATACTCCCCTCCTCAAAAAAAAAAAAAAAAAAAGAACAATTTTTAATGTGGTAGATCTAGAGTTTGGAGGTCTGAACCCTACCCTGTTCAGTCTACTCCTCAACCCTTTTACAGAAAGCACAATTTGAAAGCTACTAACCTCTCTGTATCTTACAAGCCCAGACATGACTGAAGAGACTTGCTCAAGCTGTTCGGGCCGACCAGTTACAACTCTTAGGCCTTCATACTACCTGTACCCCACCTCCTAATACTTGGGTGTTTGTCTGGTTGCAGGGTGGTCTCTTCAGTTGCAATGAGTGCAACGGCTGTTGGAAGAACATTCTCTTACACCCCGAGCTATGCCAAAGCTAAAATATCAGCTGCACGCTTTTTTCAACTCCTAGACCGAAAACCTCCAATTAATGCGTACAGTGGAGCAGGTGAAAAATGGGTAAGTACTGGGCTCGGCGGCGTGCGTGTGTGCGTGTGTATGTGTGTGTGTGCGTGCGTGCGTATGTGTGCATTTCTATAAAAAAGAGCCATTGAAGATAGTCAGATAATTCCAGTTTAGAGTCCAAAGTTTAGCAGCCTGTGTTCATCCATATACACTCAGAATAGATAAACAATACATTTATAAATGTAAAGGAAGGAAATAATTGACGTGGAAAATCAAGTGTTACATTGGCATTTGAGTAAGAAAACAATGTGTAACTGTAACAGTTCAGTTTCCATTACGACAACTCAAGGGTGCTCAATGTACACAAAAGTTTTCTGGGCCTGTTGGTATGTATACCCCTGCTATCCTTGAAGTTAGAAGGTAAAGGCAGGATAATTGCAAGCTTGGGGCTAACCTGCTTTTCTTTTTTTTTTCTTTTTTTTTTTTTTTCAGGCATGTAAAATATTTATTCTTATTTTTATTTATTCTTCTCTCATACAGTACCTGCTAACTGCAATTTCCTCTCCCTTCAATCTTCCCATTTTCCCCCCTCCCCCCTCTCCTTCATCAAAGCGTCTCTGTTACCCTTCAGAAAAGAGCAGGCCTCCCAGGGATATGAACCGAACATGGCATAACAAGTTACAATGAGACTAGTTACAATATTAGGCAGAACATGGCAACCCAGTAGGAGGAAAAGAGTCCCAAAAGCAAGTGAAAGAGTCAGAGACACACCCTGACTCCCATTGTTAGGATTCCCACAAGAACACCAAGCTAACAACAACAACATACATGCAGAGGACCTAGTACAGACCCAGGCAGGCTCCATGAATCCTTCTTCAGTCTCTGTGAGCGCCTATGAGCCCTGTTTAGTTGATTCTGTGGGCTTTGTCCTCCTGGTGTCCTTGACACCATCTATTCTTTTTTTTTTTTTTTTCCTTTTTTATTTTTGATACTTTATATACATTTCCACTGTTTCCCCTTTTCTGAGTCTCCTCTTTGTATACCCCCCATCCCCTCCCCAACCCGCCTCTAGGAGGGAATTCCACCTCCCACCCCACCCCACCCCCGTCCACCCATCCCCATTTTCCCGCCTTGATATTCCCCTTTACTGAGGCCTCTAACATCCTCAGGCCCAAGGGCCTTTCGTCTCTCCCTGATGGCCATCGAGG
>JAPYYD010007019.1:0-10638 GCA_028551405.1 Uromys caudimaculatus
CCCCCTCTCTCCATGTGGTCATGGCCAGCCTCCACCTCTCAACTTCTCTACTCTCTTCCTCTCTCTGTCTTTCTCTGCCTCTACTACCCTCTTAACTCCCCTCCCCATGCCCTAAATAAACTCTATTTCTATACTATATCTTCACGTGTGTCTGGTCCCTCAGGGAGAAGGGATGCCTGAGCTTGGGTCTACTGAGGCATACCCTTCCCCCCACACCTTCCTCCCCATAACACCATATAACATATATATCTCTCTATATTTTTATAAACGCATCACCGAACCACCATTTGTTCATCAAGCCACCTACTTATTTTAATAGAGATTGAATGCCTATTCTGTCCTTGTTTCTATGCAGCTTTTAGCTACACAATATGAATAGAGTTTCTGCCCCTGGTGAATTCATCAGGATGTTGAAATATAAGCTGATAATTATACAAGCCAATGTTAATAAGTCTACTAGGTGAGTGAGTCTTCAGAGTAACTTAACAGTGACCTAAAGTTCAGTCTTTCCTATCTCTATGAAACAATACATCCTCTGGGTGAACAAATATTTTCACCATTTCATTATCTAAAGTATGCTTTGAAGTCTACTTTTTACAGTATTTATTCACTCTACTAATTTTTAAATTAATGCTGCAATCTTTCTAGTGTCTTTTAAAAATAAATTTAGGGCTTAATTCTTACAAGTCTCATAAAATTATATATATTCTAATATCTTGCCTGGCAATATATTTATTTATGTATGGGTTTGATATATGTGTAGAGGCCAGAGGCTGACATCAGGTGGCTGTGATTACTCTCTGTACCGTTTTTGAAACAGGATTCTTTACTGAACCTGAAACTCACTATTGATTTGGCTAAACTAGTTGCCAATAAGCCCAAGTTTTGGCTGTCCTTATACCAACATGTTGCCTATTTGGAATCTTAATGAGACACCTGAAGAATTGACTTAAACCCTGACTTTGTGTGCCCTAGTGAGTATTTTTGGTACTTCATTCCTACAAAACTGCCACCAAAACTTCTAGTAAACATTGGAACTACTAGATTGCTGACTTCTTGGGCACTCTGCTCCTCTTGACCTCTGCAAATATCTTCAAGGGAAAAACACTCATTGAATAGTTTTTTCCTATGGAATCTTTTTTTTTTTTTAAAGATTTATTTATTTATTTTATGTATATAAGTACACCATTGCTCTCTTCAGACATACCAAAAGAGGGCATCAGATCCCATTACAGATGGTTGTGAGCCATGATGTGGTTGTTGGGAATTGAACTCAGGACCTCTGGAAGAGCAGGCCGTGCTCTTAACTACTGAGCCATCTCTCCAGCCCCTTCTATGGAGTCTTAAGCCTCCAAACCCTGGCTGCCATTTTGATCTTACCATGCTATCAAACACAACTTAAATGCAGCAACCTCCCCAATCTGTGTGTGTGTGCGTGTGTGTGTGTGTGTGTGTGTGTGTGTGTGTGTACATGTTGTATGAGTGTGGCTGTACATGCTACGTGCACAGTGTGCACAGGAAGGTCAGAGAATGAAAATGAGGTGGTTCTCCCACTCCATCTTGTTGAGACAGGGTCTCTCATCTCTTACTGTTTCTGCCACTTTGCAGCAATTTGCTTCATGTTCCAGATTAGCTGGCCAGGGAGCTTCTGGATACTTCTCCTGTCTCACTCTTCTATCTTACCGTGGGGGTAGTCCAAAGTTACAGGTATGTGATACGCATCTGACTTTTTACCTGGATCTTGGGGATTTGTACTCAGGCCATCAAGCTGGTGTGGCAGGTTCTTTATCCACTGAGCCACCCTACCTCTTCTTATCCCTCCAACACAATGAAAGGAAAATTGTCCAGCCTTCTAAGTCCTTGTCAAACAGATAGTTGGTTTTCTGTGGACACCTCCATTATCAGAAGGAATCATTCCTCATATTTGTTTCTCCAAATTTTCACACTTATTTAAACTATACTCAAAAGTCTTTGGATTTGTTTGTTTGTTTTTGAAGTTGCTTACCTGTCTAAGTTGGGGTTACTATTGCTTGAGAAAACACCATGACCAAAAGCTACTCAGGAAGGAAAGGCTTTATTGGCTTACACTTTCATATCCTTCTTTGTCATGGAAGGAAGTCAGGACAGGAATTCAAGCAAGGTAGGAACCTGGAGGCAGGAATGATGCTGAGGCACAGAGAGGTGCTGCTCATCATGCTTGCTTAGCCTGCTTTCTGTACAGTAATGTACCACCAGCCCGTTATGGTGCCATTCACAATGACTGGGCCCCCACACACTTATTACTAATTAAGAAAATGCCCTTAGGCTTGATCATATGGAGACATTTATCAATTGAAGTTCACTCCTTAGATGACTATAGATTGTGTCTGGTTGACATAAAATTGCTAGTACACCCTTGACCCTTGTATTATTATTTCTTTCTAGAGAAACTATCACTTCTTTCATTTTCTGTTTTGTATAGATTTAACATTCATTAATTTACTGACAAAATATTTTTATCATCCTTTATTCAGTATCTTACTGGCAGCTCTTTGATGGTATTTACTGTGAGAAAACCCACTAAATCGAACACTATTTTTTGGGTACAGTTTTCACATGGCTGATTTTGGAGGCATGGTCTTGCTATGTCACCTATGCTGTCCTAAAACTCACCAGGTACCTTGTCATCTTTGATCTCCTGCCTTACCCTCCTGAGTGCTGGGGTCACAGACATATGCCACCATGTCAGTCACAGACACATCTATGCAAAATCATTTGGTAACTGTTTCTGCTATTCTTGAGTCCCTATGATACCTTTATCCTGAATTCCTTCTATTCACTCTGTTTCTAAACCAGAAGAATACTATAGACCATGGAAGGCCATTCTTCACAAATGTCCCATTCTACCTAGCTGTAGGATAGTTTTTCATTGCACCAAAGATGCTTCCTTTACTTAAAAAACAGGTGAAATACAATGAAAATTGAGTTTGAGTGACCTCTGTGTTGTGCATCTTTCTGAAAACTATGGAGAATTCACTGGTGACATAAATTCATCATCTCTGGTGACAGAAATGACTCCTCAGCATCGCTGGTCCCACGCCTGTGAAACATGAAGTAACTCTGAGATGTTCCCCATCCTAAAAATAGTATCTAAAAAGGAGACTGGAGTCCATGCTGTTTGGTCAACTTGACTTGACAGCATATTACATAGTGCTTTCGACAGCACCAGGGATTCTAAAATGGAATCGCAACTATCAGGCCGAGTTATGTTTTAACATTTAGTTATAAAGGCTATGTCATGCCCTCAGAGATGCAAAAGGAGTATTAGACCTGACATTTTGAATTTGAAATGCAAATAGGAAAGTCCAGCCTAAACTGAAAAAGGACAATGTGTGTAGATTGCCTAAGTTCAGTATTCAGAAATGGCTCCTGGGTAGGGTAATCAAGGTTCACACAGGGGCCTGCCTTACTCTATCACCTATACAAAGGAAGACCAGCTCCAATTAGTTCATGAAGTGATCTAATGATCACTTCATGTGTCTTCTTTTTCAATGAGGTTGTTGGTAAAATGTATCTCGGATTGTGATATATCGGATTGTGCCCCAGAAATATAGCTTCTTTCTTGTAAGTGGAAAGTTTCATATGTTTTGTCTTTTATTATTGTTATTGAAAGCCTCCCAGAAATGCTTTCCATAATAAATATATTTATATTTTAAAGCTGTTTGTCTGTTATCAAAATGCTTTTCAGAGATGCTAAGAGATTATCCAAAGTCACATTTTGAAGAAAACATGATTTTGAATTCAGTGGTCTTTCTCTAATGTCAGTAGAGTTTGTGGCTACAGATCATATATGAAGGAGTTATGATGAGAAATAAAGAAAGCACAACTTGGCTAACAAAGGTAGGTTTTTGTTTTGTTTTTTGTTTTTGTTTTAAGTTAAGCACAGGTATATAGGAGGCCGAGTTTTTAAAAATTAGCCAGTTGACACAGGGCTTTAACCATAGGTCAAATCATCTAGCAAGAAATTATGTACTTAGTGATCTCCATAAAATACAAATTTAATGAAGCACTCTTCTACTTAAATCCTCTATATTATAATATCGTTATGTTTTTGAGATTATAATATAATTACATCATTTCTCCCCTTTCCCTTCCTTCCTTCAACCCCTCCCATGTCATCCCTTCTCCCTTGGACTCTTTCATATCCATGGGCCATTTTCCTTTTATTGCTGCTTCATATTTATATATTTAAATATATACATATATTTCTAAATAAATAATAAAATAGACTCAATCCATATAACATTATTTGTAGGTATGCGTTCAGGGTGCGTCTTCACAATTTAGGATAAATCTTAATTTCCTTACTGGAGCATAACAACAGTTTCCTCATCTTCTCCGTCCTTGTAGATCCTTGAATCTCTCTTGCCTTTAGTGGGCGGATCTGTGGATTTGCTGACCCTCTGTCCACAAAACTCTCCTTTCTTTCTGCTCTTTGCCTGGTTATGTCTTTCTCATTCTATTGGCTTCAATCAGTACCACTCTCCATAGGAAATACTGTGCCTGTCCCACATTTAAATTATATCCACCTTCCATGTTTGTAAGTGCCCAGTGCCTTATCTATGTCAAGCATCAAAACATTGTAATCACCCATTTGTTGGTCTTTCTTATCCATTCTTTTCATTGCACCCTGCAGGATCTATGCAGGATCTATGTCTGATTTGTTTTTATTTTTATTTCTGTATCCAGCTTGGCATATAGCAGTCACTCTATCTGAATGAAGGATAAAAACATTCTAATACTTCACAAACAACTTTCAAAGGGCAAAGGCCTTCTCTAATGACACAAATCACACTAACTAAAAATCTATTTTGTACGAGCTATATTTCACACATTAACTCCCATTTAGAGCTATTTTATGGAGGAATAGGAAAAAACCCACTTTTTATGACAGACTGTATTAGCATTCATCAAATTTCAGCACATGCTTTCCAAAACCCGTTGGACCCAATGTGGTCATATATCTTCTTTTACCCAAGAAATGGGAGCAGAAATGCTTGTGCGAGCTCTTCACATTTTTCCATGCATCCTCTTATGGTGGTTTGCCATGTGATTGATGATGAATGCGCCTCAAAGAGAATTTCCGCTAACTTGAACTAGGTGTGTATCATGAATAATATGTAGACACATTTGTCGCTGTGACCACTGATAGTCATTTTTATGTGCATCAGCATCTTTGACTGTATCCTAGTCTGGAAACATTTTATTTCATATAGATCAAGGGAAGGGAAGGGGAGTGGTGGAAAAAGAATTAGCAGGGAATGCAATGAATGTCACCAGCTAGTACCAAGAAGACACTGGAATAGTTACATAAAAGTCAGAAGCAGGGACTATTTGTATGATTGTCTTGGCATCTGCATAGTCTCTCACACTTCTGCTTCTCACCTCTTTCTGGGACTCCACGCTCAGTAACTTTATAGACTGAATAATTGTGATCATGGTACAACATAGACCTTTACTCATGTTTGTCTCTAGTTGAGACAAATCTCAGAATCCACTACCAACTACCTCCATGCTCTAAGCCTCTTGATTTATATTACTGAATGACAGACCTATGGACATTCTATTGTTGCAGTTGAACCAGGCCACAAACTAGATTCCATAGGCAGCCAAGGTTCCTGATCACTGATCTCATTTGTCTGATCCTGTGTGCATCAGCCTGAGTGTGGCAGGGAGGTGAATGTGGCAAGGAGGTGGCAGTTCCGGGACAAGCTGTGTGACACAAATCATAGTTGTTTGTGACCATAAAGACTGCACGGTAGGGTGAAGTCCATTAAAGAAGCATGTAGACAGAGCAGGTGTCCTAACATATGTCATTTTGTCACAGTGATTTCATGAGGAGTATGTCATTGTCATTACTATCATCAACTTAGAGACTGAAAAATAACAGACTAACAAAGGAATTTAGCCAAAGCAGTGTCTTAAAAAGTGAAAAGCAGAGTGAAGTTAAGAAAATCAAGCCTGGTGTGCTTACCTGCCCCCAAATGTCATGAATACTGTGTGATGTGCTTATTATCAAAAATGGGACCTTTCAATTAGAGATGGGAAGCAAACACAGACAACACTGCAGCAAAAACAAAACAAAATATGCATATGACATACACATGAGCTTTGAGCTCAGTGGAGTGGGGAGGGGAGAGTTTGTGGTTGTGAAGAAGTGGGGGGGAGGCCTTCAGGATCCCCCCAGGGGTTTTCTTCCTAACTTATTAATACTAGTTTATCCATCCATCTGTCTTGGTCCATCCATCAGTTCATTTCATTTGTAGTGCATGTATAAACTGTGGGGACTTACATCTGCTTTTTCAGTGTGACCTTTTCCTTCAATGTATACTGTTCAATATTTGTTATAATTAGGGGAAAATCATATACAGTGAAATGCAATAATTTAAGTGTTCTCTCTGGTCAGGTTTCTCCCCCTTATTCTCAGCCCCTTCCATGGAAAATTACCAACAAGAAAAAATTCTTTTGTGCCCTTTCCCAGATTCATATTACATAGATTCTCTACATGGCAGAGTAACCTAGCCAGATCTATAGCTTTGTGCAAACAGAACAGTGCCAGCCCCACAATAGTACAACATAGCACTGGAAAAAGATTTAAAATTATATATATGTATATATCAGCTTATGCATGGTCAGAGGGAAACTTGTGGGAGCAAAATATTTTCTTTCAACACGTAGGTTTTACACACAGGACTCAGATCATTAGCCTTGGCAGCCAGTGCCATTACCTGCTGAGAAGTATTACCAACTCAGTCATCTATCTGTATATCTATGTGTCTATGTATTTAAAATCTATGTGTATGTGTGTGTATGTATCTATGTATGTATGTATCATCTATCTATTGCATAGTGGAATACACATGTGTCTATGCATACACACACACACACAGAGACACACACACAGACACACACACACACACACACACACACACACACACACACACACACACACCACTTACTTTATTAACTGTCGTCTACTACAAACAGGATCTTCTCTGACCATGACTGAAGGCAAGACCAGCCTATGAGTATAAGCATACACATTCAGAAGGAAGGTTGGCAACACTTCCATTTAGCAAAACAACAGTTGCAAATCCAGCCTTAGGGCCTTTGATCCACAGCCATGCGCTTGGATACGGTCTTCAGGGACAGATGTAAGTTCCTTTTGTGGAGCGGGCCTACGATCCAATCCAAAATGCTCTCATCTACTCAGGTAACACTCATGCCACTATCTTACCAGTGGGCACATCTTTCTGACAGAATGGGACTGCAGCTTACAGGGCTCACGATTAAGTCTTTGATGGTTCTCAGTCAGAAGTTTACCTACCACCCTCTAGCAGAAAAATAGCTGGGAGCTCTCAGCTCAATTCCAGCTTGATTTCTTTATATCTAATAAGTAAGGTGTATTGTATTTTGATCAATAAATTCCTTCCCTCTAGTTCTGATGAGCAACCAAGAGAAATGGCAAGAGCCAATACTGCTTTGGGGGTTTGGGGCCCTCCCCAACCTCCTTTAGACTTCCTTTTTAAACTATTTTTATCACAGCAGGGATTGTCTAACTAAGTTGGTGTCTGGGCCTCATATTTTAAAATAGCTTACAAAATGTAGATTTTCATGTGGCCTTTATGTGCATGTTTGTTTTGACTAACCTGCCTCCTGAGCCCCTTGTTTCTCTCACACCACCACCCCCTCTCTACTTAAATCTCCCCATCCTCAATATCATTTCATATCTCCTTTCACAGTAGCCTTCCTTTAAGGCATCCCTCCATCCTTCCTAGCTTCCTGGTCTCTGTAGGACTACAAGCTGAACAAACAAATCTAGGCTCTACATCTGAGGGAAAAAATTCTGTTTGCCTTTCCGGGCCTGGGTTACATCACACAGTATAATGTTCTCCAAATTCCATTCATTTTCTATATATTTTACAATTTCATTTTCTTTATAGCTGAGTAAAATTCCCTTGTGCATATTGACCAGGTTTTCACCATCAGTTCGTTAGCTGATGGACATCTATGCTTGTTACAGTACTAGCGATTGTAACTAGAACAGGAATTAACATGGCTGAATAAGTCTATCTTTTAGGTATATGCCCAGAAATGATATAACTGGGTCTTATGATTTACCATATTCTTTTAATTTTTAAATACCTTATTATTATTGTGTGTGTGTCTATGTTGTTTGTAAGTAAGTGGCTATTCATACACTGGCATGTGCAGAAGTCAGAGAGTCAGCTCACTTTTAATCTATCTTTATGTGGTTACAGAGTTCAAATTCAGATTACCATACTTGCAATGGCGGCTCCTTACACGCAGAGTGGTGTTGTCAACACTGGCTTACTATTATTTTTATAATGCTGCAAAGTAATATTCAGTATAAAATGAAAATTACACTTTGATCTTTTTCTGTTTAGTGATGTGGTACTCCCTGGATGTTGGACAATACTGAGTTAGAGACACCAGTTAGCCACAGGCTCTCCAGGACAGACATCCCAAGGACTACAATGATAGTGTTACTAAGCTGGGATATTTTGGGTTAACCTCATTCACTGTATTTTGATCTAGGCTGGGCTTGAAGGATGCAATTCCAAGAGTGAATATGGTGTATTATTTGTATATGTCTGTCTTTACTTGCTTTTTGCCTTCTTATTTATTTATTTATTATCTGATCTATTTATGGATCTATGGCTGGAATATAATCTTGCAAATGCTTCATGCATATTTTTATAATGTAATTTCTTTGATTTTTATTTTGCAATTAAAAATATTTTCCTTTAGTTTTGAGACTAGTGTTTCTACCAGTAGCTTAACTGGATTTTTTTTAATTGAGTAAGAAGGTTGGAAGCACTAAGTTAGACAAATACCTTCCTTTATGTGTCTCTTACATAGTAGTATAGTTTTCAACAATAATTTACTTGAGTCTTAGTCGTGTGCACATAGGAACAGGGTAGAATGGATGATTGCTATCTGTGTGCACAGTTATCATACCTTACTGTATCAGTTTTACCTTGTCCATTCTCCTGCAGAGAGACATACAGAATTTGGCCATCAAGGTTATTAGAAACACAACCATACCCTACAGATCAATGATAGAAAGCACGACCCTGCTTTGTTTTAGCTCCAGCACTGCAAAAACCTGTTCATGTATTTTTTGACTGTGCATTTTATTTTCATTTTTTTCTTTGCTAAATGCCCAGAAGTAAAATGAATGTCACACTGTGGGCGAATGTTTAGTTCTGTAAGCCGTTGCCAGACTTTCCCCAGAGTAATTGTATCATTTTGGAGTCTCACCAGTGATATATGTGAGTCCCAAGTTTTCTACATTCTTATCGACATTTGGTGTTTTCAATAAGTGTAATTTTAGCTTGCTTGGTGGGTGTATGGTACTATGCCATTGAGGTTTCAATTTTCTTCTCTCTGATGACTAATGGAGCTGGAGAGCATTTCCTGTGATTTCTCAGTCATTTGTATGTCTTTCCTGTAAAAGATGTACTCAAGTCTTTTTTTTTAATTTAATTTTATTTTATTTTTACTTATTCACTTTATATCCAGCTCACTGCCCCCCTCCAGTCACTCCCTCCTATAATCCTTCCTCCCTCCCCCTCCCTATTTCCTCTGGGCTGGTGCAGTCCCCCTGAGTATTCTCCCCTCCCCCTTGCCCATGACACTTCAAGTCTCTGCAAGGGTAGGTCTTCCTCTCCCACTGAGGCCAGATTTTTGTTTTAATAATTTTTTAAAATTATTTATTTATTTTTTGATACTTTATTTACATTTCCAATGTTTCCCCCTTTCCAGGTCTCCTCTTTGGAAACCCCCTATCCCCTACCCCTATCCCGCCTCTATAGGAAATTCCACCTCCCACCCAACTGCCCACCCACTCCCATATTCCCACCTTGACATTCCCCTTTACTGGGGCCTCTAACACCCTCAGGCCCAAGGGCTTCTCCTCCCCCTGATGGTCAACAAGGCCCTCCTCTGCCACATATGTGGTCTGAGCCATGGGTCCCTCGATGTGTATTCTTTGGTTGGTGGTCCAGGCTCCAGGAGGATGGGGGGGGGGGGTCGGGCCAGTTGACACTGTTGCTCCCTCCATGGGACTTCAAACTCCCTCAGCTCCTTCAGTCCCTTCTCCAACTCCTCCATCTGGGACCTCACTCTCAGTCCAGTGGTTACTGTGAAGTGAAACTTGGGTATTCCGAACTTCTGGGCTAATATCCACTTATCAGTGAGTACACACCATGTTCATTCTTTTGTGACTAAGTTACCTCGCTCAGGATGATATTTTCAAGTTCCATCCATTTGCCTGCAAATTTCATTAAATTATTGTGTTTAATAGCTGAGTAGTGCTCCATTGGGTAAATGTACCACATTTTCTGTATCCATGCTTCTGCTGAGGGACATCTGGGTTGTTTCCAGCTTCTGGCTATTATAAATATGGCTGCTATGAACATAGTGGAGCATGTGTCTTTATTACATGTTGGAGCATCTTCTGGGTATATGCCCAGGAGAGGTATAGCTGGGTTCTCAGGTAGTATTATGTCCATTTTTCTGAGGGTCCGCCAAACTGATTTCCAGAGTGGTTGTACCAGCTTGCAATCTCACCAA
>JAPYYD010007020.1:0-10638 GCA_028551405.1 Uromys caudimaculatus
TCCACAGATACCAGAAGATTGAAATAATTCCATTGCTTCTATCAGATCACTACGGTTTAAGGTTGGTCTTCAATGGCAACAATAACAACAGAAAGTCCACATACACATGGAAGCTGAACAATGCTCTACTCAGTGACAATTGGTCAAGGAAGAAATAAAGAAAGAAATTAAAGACTTCCTTGAATTTAATGAAAATGAAAGTACAACATACCCAAACTTATGGGACACATTGAAAGCAGTGTTAAGAGGAAAACTCATAGCTTTGAGTGCCTCCAAAAAGAAACTGGAGAGAGCATACACTACCAGCTTAACAACACACCTGAAAGCCCTAGAACAAAAAGAAGCTAATGCACCCCAGAGGAGTAGAAGGCAGGAAATAATCAAACTCAGGGCTGAAATCAACCAAGTAGAAACATAAAGAACTATACAAAGAATCAACGAAACCAAGAGTTGGTGCTTTGAGAAAATCAACAAGATAGATAAACCTCTAGCCAGACTAACCAGAGGGCACAGAGACAGAATCCAAATTAACAAAATTAGAAATGAAAAGGGAGACATAACAACAGATTCTGAGGAAATTCAAAAAATCAAGATATCCTACTACAAAAGCCTATACTCAACAAAACTGCAAAATTTGGAAGAAATGGACAATTTTCTAGACAGATATCAAATACCAAAGCTAAGTCAGGATCAGGTAAACCATCTAAACAGTCCCATAATGCCTAAAGAAATAGAGGCAGTCATTAAAAGTCTCCCAACCAAAAAAAGCCCAGGTCCAGATGGGTTCACTGCAGAATTCGATCAGACCTTCAAAGAAGATCTAATACTAATACTCTTCAATCTATTCCACAAAATAGAAACAGAAGGAAAACTACCCAATTCCTTCTATGAGGCCACAATCACACTGATACCAAAACCTCACAAAGACCCAACAACTAAAGAAAACATCAGACCAATTTCCCTTATGAATATCGATGCAAAAATACCCAATAAAATTCAATAAAATAAGCCTACGCCTGCATCCTTGGGATGAAGTCCACTTGATCATGGTGGATGATGTTTTTGATGTCTCTTGGATTTGGTTTGCAAGTATTTTATTGAGTATTTTTGCATCAATGTTCATGAAGAAACTGCTCTGAAATTCATTCTTGGTTCAGTCCTGTGTGGTTGAGTTATCAGGGTGACTGTGGTCTCATACAATGAGTTGGCAGTGTTCCTTATGTTTCTATTTTGTCGAATAATTTGAAGAATATTGGCATTGCCTCTTCCTTGGAAGTCCTGTAGAATTCTTCACTAAAACCATCTGGCCCTTGGCTATTTTGGATGAGAGATTTTTTTAATGACTGCTTCTATTTTCTTAGGAGTTATAGAACTACTTAAATTCTTTACTCACTCTTGATTTAACTGTGGGAAGTGGTACCTATCTAGAAAATTATCCATTTCATTTAGATTTTCAGTTGTGTAGTGTATCGGTTTTTGTGTAGTGTATGATTGTTTGAATTCCTTTGGTGTCTGTTGTTATTCCCCACTTTTCATTTTTGACTTTGTTAATTTGGATATTCTCTCTTTGCCTTTTACTTAGTTTCACTAAGGAGTTGTCTATCTTGTTGATTTTCTCAAAAACCAACTCTTGGTTTCATTGATTCTTTATGTTGTTCTCTTTGTTTCTAATTTATTGATTTCAGCCCGAGTTTGATTATTTTCGCCATCTATTCCTCTTGGGCGTGTTTGCTTGTTTTGTTCTATAGCTTTCAAGTGTGCAGTTATGCTGATAGCATGAGAGATCACTAATTTCTTTATGAAGGGACTTAGTGCTATGAACTTTCCTATTAGCACTGCTTTCATTGTGTCCCATAAGTTTTCGTTTAGTATTCATTCATTTAAACAGAATTCTAAAAGGCCTTTAATTTCTTTATTTCTTCCTTGATCCTGTGGTCATTGAATAGGGAATTGTTCAGCTTCCATGCATTTGTTTTGGTTTTTTTGTTTTTGTTTTTGTTTTTGTATTGAAATTTTCAGTTCTTTATTTCCTAGGTAAAGCTGAATAGGTGAGTGCTGCCTTGAGACAGATAGTAGGAGGCCTGAGACAGTTGCTCAATTACTGAAAGACCAAAAGCATATAATTTCTCACTTTGTAGTTGAATTAGGATTCACCATCTGCTCAAGCAAATTTAAAGATAATTCAAAATTAACTTTCAATATTTAATTTAAAAAGAATAAAATTAGAATTTCTGACCCTATGTCAGAATGAATATACACTCTGTTTCTGATTCAGTTACTTTTAAAACCTCATGAACTGTGATCATTGTAAAAGCCATCATTGGATGTGTTCCTAAAGCATCCTGCCTTCTCTATATTTGAACATGTCTGTCCTGTTTCGGATCTCTATAACACAGCCGCCCATTTATCATTCCTTCTCTCCCTCTTGCTCATATCACACTAAAAGCACTAACTTGTCTGCAGAGCAAATATAAACAAAAACATTGTTTGTCAATCTTTCATGGTATTCCCATCGTAAATTTGACGTAACTCACTCTCTTTGCTCATTTCTGGTTTTTTTTTTTTTTTTTTTTTTAATTTTTTGATACTTTATTTACATGTCCAATGTTCCTCCCTTTCCAGGTCTCCACTTTGGAAACCCCTATCCCCTCCCCCCTCCCCCTCCTCTATGAGGATATCCCCCCACCTGCCCACTCGCCCACCCACTCCCATCTTCTCACCTTGACATTCCCCTTTACTGAGGCCTCTAACACCCTCAGGCACAAGGGCCTTTCCTCCGTCTGAGGGCCCACAAGGCCCTCCTCTGCTACATATGTGGTCTGAGCAATGGATCCCCCGATATGTATTCTTTGGTTGGTGGTCCAGCCTCTAGGAGCAAGGGGGGGGGGGGGTCAGGCCAGTTGACACCAGATGTCCCTCAGCAGAGGAATGGATACAGAAAATGTGGTACATTTACACAATGGAGTACTACTCAGCTATTAATAAAATGACTTCATGAAATTCACAGGCAAATGGTCAGAACTTGAAAATATCATCCTGAGCGAGGTGACTCAGTCATAAAAGAACGAACATGGTATGTACTCACTGATAAGTGGATATTAGCCCAAAAGTGCAGAATACCCAAGCTTCACATTATAGGCTTATATCTGTTGGTTTGTGTCCAATTATATGATCAATTTTGGAGAATGTTCCATGAGTTGCTGAGAAGAAGATATAATCTTTTGGTTTTGGGTAAGATGTCATGTAGATATTGCTAGGTCCATTTGATTAATAACATCTGTTACCTTCATTATTTCTCTGTTTAGTTTACAATGAGAAGTCAGACAATGGGAAGCAGGATTGCTATACTTGTGGACAGCACTACTCAGTGTCATGTGTAAATCTTGGGCTGCAATAGTGGCCTCAGACCACTGAGGCACATGGAATGTTTACTAGTCAGGGCTGTGACAATGGGAGAAACTGTGCATTCCTACACGCATGTCCATGGTTGTGGTTTTTCAAGGACATCTTGACTCCACATGCCCTTAGGAATGAACATGGTACTAGGGGCATCTGTTGGGTTTGGGTCTTACATTTTGTCCAGTCTTCCTTTCTCTGTTCCCATTATCTCTTGTGGAAATGTGTATTCTATGTCATTGTAGTATGGGAGATGTCTGTCTTAGTCACTCTTCCATTGCTATGAACAGAAACCATGAGCATGACAATTCATATAGAATAAATTTATTTGGTGGCTTGCTTACAATTTTGTAGGATGAGCATATGATCTCCATGGCAGGAAGCAGACAGGTATAGTGTTAGAGCAGTAGCTGAACATCCTGATCCACAGGCAGCAGGCAGAGACAGAGAAAGCAGCATGGCCTGAGCTTTCAAACCGACTCCCAGTGACAGACTTTCTCCAAGAAAGCCATGCCTCCTAATCTTTCCCGAACTTTTTCACTAACTGGTGACCCTGCACTCAAATATATGACCCTGTGGGAGTCATTCTTATTCAAGCCACAATAGGAGTTTATAAATTACTTTTATTAATATGAAACATAGCTAAGATTTTACTTTCATTCTCAGAAGAGTCTTTGGTCTTTGACTTTCCAATGATGTTCAAAGTGTTCAGAGTTTGTGGACTGTTATATATGGCTAAATGTATTTTCCCATCATGCACTGTTAAGACTTAAGGGAAAGGGGAAGAATGTTGAGGTTTGGATACAAGAATATCCTTTGGGAATGCCTGTGTGAATTTCCGAGGTTGGTAGCCTGTTTGGAGGGATTAAAATTTGTATCAAGTGGTGTTGGTGACTTTTTAGTGAGTTTGTTACAGTTTCCTAAGCCTAGCTATATCGGAAATAACTGAGACTAGACTATTAGATTTATTTATCTAGCTTTAAGAGCACAGCAACTGAGCAGTGTTACCCTATTTTAATACTCTATGCTAATCTGGCTACCTCTTAGCCAAAATCCCTGAGATACTCATATTTTATGGCTTTCTCGGCTCCAGATGTTTTTCTCATGGTGTCTCCTGAATCTCTTCCCTTGGCTAATCCCCACTTCCTCTCCCTCCTGCACCCTCCTCTGGTTAGGAGAAAGTCTAGCCCTATTCTGTCCTGCTCTTAATCATTGGCTGGTCAACTTGCTTTATTGACCAATCAGGGAATAGTTTGGGAACAATGTTTATACAACATTAGACAGGAGATTCTTAGACTAAGGATTGCAAACAGATAGGAACACAAAAATCAGCATTTAAATAATACATGAAAAACCTTTACACAGGGCACAATAGCATTATGCCTACACTTCCCCCTTTTAGTCCGATAAAAGGATCTTTTTATTTGGCAATTTTGGATAAAGTACTTTATTATCTATTCTATTTTGGTGAGTTCAAAGTTCTATATATAAACCATTCTTTATCAGAACTATCATAGAACTTAAAATATTTTGTTAAATTCTGAATAATTTAAGCTTATGTGGGAGACTATAATCAGAGACCTGGGAATGAATAATTATTACCTGAGTATCCAGGATGTAGAGACAAGCAGCTCCCAAAATTATAGAAATGACAGGGAAAGCTGGCTGCCTGAACAGTCCTCCAACATTTCTCTGTGATTTTCAAGCATCATCTTTAGCCTTCTGGCACAGAATAACAGACAGACTTGTGAAGCAGGAATTATGAAGGATTAACCTACTTTGTCCTTTCAAAGCTCAGCAGTTGAAGTCTCCAGTTTGGACAGCATTCGGTCTGCAATTGTGGCAAGGGCATTTTCTTTCCCAGTGGCTAGCTTACCACAATGAAGCAACTCCATATGGAGGTCATTGAAGCTCATTATCTTTTTTGAAGTGGAATGAGGTTGCTGCCAGGAGCAGAGCTGTCTCATGGTCAAAAAGGACTTTAATTTAATAAAATAACCAAAAAAAATATATAATCTAAAGCAGAGTTAATAGCCTACTACATTTTCTATTATTCCTAAATTCTCTATATTCTCATCTTTCAAACGATGACAAACATTCATCACCCACTGAACAACCAAAAACCATTCACCCCACCTCTTGGGAATAGGGGGTCATTTTCTTAAGGTTGCTTGCTGCTGATTTGGAGTGTCCCTTATTTTTTTTGAGAGTCCTCTAAAAATTGGGATTTTTATCAGTCTAAAGAAAGCTACCTGTAGCATTTGCTGTCTAGTCTCTGGATGATGAGAAAGTTCAAGGCTTAATTGAATTCCTGACTGGAACAGTCTGATAAGTGGACCAATTGGGATTGGCAGCTGTCTCTCAAGCTGTCTCAGAACCAGGTTTTGATGAAACAATTATTACAGTGTACAGTAGGATCAGGCAGAATGCTGGAATAAACAAACATCACCATCTCATCCCCATGAGTGAGCTTTGTCAAGTCTGCCTATCTGGTTGTTTTTTTCTGTGAACATATAGCTTTGAAGGTAGTACACATTTTACATTTACACATTGATGGAATGTGTAGTGTAGACAATTGAGCTAAAGATGATACCCTGCTATCTGTTTCAGTAGGAAGGCATTTATTTTACTTTATAAGTTGGCTTCGACTTTATAGGTAGCCAAACTGAAATATGAATTTCTTTCTATGTCATTTGAGCAGATGGTATGATGAATTCTGAGGATTCTATAGCCAATGATTCATTGTCTATGCATAGCTAACGTTCTGGCTATAGACATTTTCATGTCTCAGCCAGTCCACAGTTATTTCCATGTTGAAGGATCAGCAAATCATGTTACCTGTCCTGTTTGGTCTTGATTTCTTTCTTCCTGACTATAACCAAGGTCTTCAGGAGGTTTCCCATGGTCAAATCTGATTTTTATTGATTTGGATGGAATCCATAGTTTTTCTTTTCCTGTGGAAATAAGAGCATGTTCTCTCCCTTAACATAACACTTTTTTATATATTTTTATCTGCCTCTGGGGGAATTTTTAATCCTCTTTTGCTTATTAGACATCTCTGTCTTGCATCTACTCCCATATCCATCAAGCCTTCATTCTCAATTCCATCTAAATGTGATTTTGACTCTGGTGCCTTATCATTTTAGCCATTTGCCAAGGTAAATTTTTTTGTTTTGTTTTTTTTCTGAGTGTTCTGTTTTATCTATTGAAGATGATCTGGCATTGATATCTGAGTTATTAATAATTGTCTCCAGAGCAGTGTTGTTTAATTGTTCTGCAGGTGAGTTACTCCACTGCTGATCTGAGATGGCCAATCTGATTTTGATATCAGGGGCCTTTAGGGGCATTTCCTTATAACGGTTTGCCTTCTTTGTCCCTTGTTGATCTACATTCATTAGTCCAGTGTTGGCCTTTGTCACACCTCTGCATAGTCTAGTAGACTCGGTTCTTCTTTTTTGATTTTCTCTAGGGAAAAAAAAAAAAAAACTCTGTTTCTAGGAATGCTTTGCCTATATTCCCTTTCAAAATGACCGTGTTTACCAAAATTAAAACCTTTGACATTTGGATTTCTTAAAACCTGTAGAGATCATATTTTCTATTGAAGTTGCATTCTTACACATTTTTAATTCTAGTAATTTGAGTTGTCATTTAAATTCTTACTAAGAGTGGCTACTGTGTGTCAGAAAGTAACTAAAGCCATACACATATCCCCAAGTGGAGGATACAAGCAGTCCTCAGCTTGCACTGACATGAAGCCTTACACACCTTGCACCCTTCACTGCCCACAAGCACATGGATTAATCTTAGTAAGATGATGCTGAGCAACAGATATCGAGAACAAGACAAACACCTTAGCTGTCTTATTTGATGCTCTTGGAAAAGAGTGGTAACGCTGGTCAGATCTGGTCAAGTGTTGAACTTGGGGCAGAAGGTCTGAGGTTGAATGGAGGACACAGTGCGATTGTACATCTTTTCCCTAACTACAGTATAGTGAAGTCCCAAGACTGTGGGTTTAGAAATTGATTTCAAGATATAAATATGTACAAGTATAATATGTATATATTCACTACTACATTAAATTCAGACTCTTTGTGACATACAACCTATGCTAGATGTGTTTCACCAAAACATGGAACTCACTGTGAGGAAGACCTGGCAATATGTGTACAGTTATTTTAGATGACTTTAAAATTTTTATTTTCGTGTGTTCTTTTTATCTTTCAATATGGGTGTGTATGTGCACCTAAAGAAGGAAAAGTGGGTGTGGATTTGGTGTTGCATCTGGTCAAATATGATAGAGAGGTGATACCTTACATTGGATGCTGACATTTATCCCCCATGAACAGGGTATATCTTGTTTACTCCGAAAGTATTCTTCCACATCAATATTACTGAACATTTGCAGAACAGAACTGTTCAGTAAAGTTGGAAATGCAGAACAGCTGGAACGTGAGGCTGGTCTGCATAATGGAGTTGAGGCAGCCTCCACAGTAGGTGCCCAGGACCAGACAGGCACATGCCATGGGACAAATAGTCATATGGGGTGGCAGAAAGCCATGAAGATATCATAGACCATTACTGGAGATAGAGTCACAAGATGATTCTGAGCCTCCTGACATAGGTAATTGGGACTGAACTCTGCAAGAACACCAAGCACTCTTTACTGTTAAGCCACTTCTCCAGCCTCTGAAGTCAAATTTAATAAGTCTAAAGCTCTAGAGAGAACTTAACTAAAGGGAAAAAGGAAACTGTTGTGAGCTCACAAGACTTACCAAGAGACACATCAGGGTGGGTTCAGAAATAGGCACTTGCTTTTAGCAATTTATTGTGTTTTGTACATTAGTCCAAATATCTATTTGCATTCATAGAAGAAAAATCTCTTTCAGTACCAGCAAATATCAATCATGATCACTACACCACACATTAAAAAGTGGCTTTGAACTTTCCCTCTCAACAGAGCAGTCCTATGCTGCCTGCATAGTTAGTACCTAGGCAGTAATGTGCATCCACGAACCATTGCAGGATGGATGAACAGAAGGGGTTGCACAGTGTTTCATTAAAACTCTTCCCTCCAGGCCTCATTGCACATCCTCCTTCACAAGGCTGTGTCTCTGTGCCAGCCTCCACAAGGCATCCTTCACATCCTTGTTCCTCAGACTATAGATGAGGGGGTTGAGCATGGGGATAACCAGAGTGTAGAAGACAGAGACCACTTTCCCCTGCTCCAAGGATGTCAGAGCACCTGGCTGAGCATACATGACAAACACTGTTCCACAAAACAAGGACACAGCTGTCATGTGTGAACCACAGGTGGAGAAGACCTTGTGCCGCCCCGACCCAGAGCGCATCCTGAGAATGGTCACTGTAATGTAGCCATAGGAGATAAAGATCACAAGGATGCCAGACACAATGATGAGCCCACACATGCCAAACATGACAAGCTCATTGAGAGTTGTGTCAGCACAGGCAAGCCGGAGCAGTGGGGGCACATCACAGTAGAAGTGGTCAATACGGTTGGAGCTGCAGAAGGGCAGCTGGAACGTGAGGCTGGTCTGCACAATGGAGTTCAGGCAGCCTCCACAGTAGGTGCCCAGGACCAGACGGCAACATGCCATGGGGCACATGGTCACAGGGTACCTCAGGGGACTGCAGATGGCCATGAAACGGTCATAGGCCATGACTGCCAACAGGAAGCCTTCAGTGGTCACCAGGAGGGAGAAAAAGAAGAACTGACTAGCACATCCTGCAAAGCTGATGACCTTAGAGGTGGAGAGGAAGATGGACATTGCTTTCGGGGCAATGACTGAGGAGTAGCAAAGATCCACAAAGGACAGGTTCTTGAGGAAGAAGTACATGGGAGAGTGCAGGCGGGCATCCAGGGTGATGACCACAATCATGGTGAGGTTGCCCAGGACAGTTACTACATACAGAACCAGGAACACAGCAAAGAGCAGGGCCTGGGTCTCTGCACCTCCACCAAAACCTACCAGCACGAACTCCTGCAAGGGCACTGCTGAGAGGCTTCCATTTCTGTACACTTGTGTAGCCATGAGTAAGAAAAGATGCAGAGAGAGATGGTTGCAGGGGGGAGCAGATTTCACTGCTGCAGTTGCATGTTCTACAGACTGTCAGAACCAATTTTCAATATGCTGTCCACTCTCCTAAAAAGCCTGCTAGATGCTGTGATCTGCCAGATGATCTTGGGTAGCTTGAAAGGGAGACATTTCCTTCTGATTTACTGAGTTCTCAAGAATTTATTGAGCCCTCCTTCTACAGGAGGTTGGGCAGCGATCTGAGGACACAAAGCGACTTCTAGAGCTGAGTGATGAAGTATAGGCAGCCTGGCAAGGTCCACATGCCTGCTTCTTAGTCGCTTGTGCTACCATATCACAGAGACACCCGAGAGCTGCCTACTGTGTTCACCTAGACCAGTCAGTCCTCCTCAGTTCAAATGTTTTGAAGGACCTGTTGCCCTCCCCCAAACATGCTATTCATGTCCTCACCAGGAGGAGATCTTCAGAGTTAAGAGACTGAGCCCCAGTATACCCTGCAGGATACTCAGCAACTCTAGCTCCAAGACTTGTCCACAGTAATAATCAGTGTACAGACTCCTGCTGGCTGGAGGATCTGAGGATCCCCCGTTAATGAGTAGATGTTGGAGACTGAGGTGAGGAGGCAGCTGAGGCCTGTATCCTGAAAAACAGCAGGACTCGATTTCAGACAGATTTGGGACATTCTCAGAGTCTCCCACTAGATCACACGGCCAATTCTACTTCCTGTTCCTCCTCATTTATGTGAATTTATAAAGTCTTGTACTTTGCCAAGGAAAACCAGAGAGAGCAGGCCTCTGACCTTCTGGCCATTTACAGCCACTTTCTCTTATTCATAGAGATCACAGATAGCATCAATAGATTAGGGTTGTTCTCAAGTGCCTGGCTTTGGTGACCATGCTTCTGGCTGATAAATCAATGCAGGGATGTACCACACTGAATGATCTGGGTGGAGATAAGACTGTGTCTGTTCTCCATTACTCTGGAAGATTAAAGGACTTCTCTGGTCTTAGTGAGCTTATCTTCTGTGTCCTCTACTCACCTCCAAAGTTCACCCTCACACTGGAGTCAACTGGTGGACTACACAGCCCATTGTTCTCACTGAGAGCTCACAGGTATGCATGGAGTGACTTTGTGCTCACAGTGTTGACATACCAGCCAGTGGTCACAGTGTTGACTACACAGGTTTCCA
>JAPYYD010007021.1:0-10637 GCA_028551405.1 Uromys caudimaculatus
GTTCAGACCACTAACCAAAGAATACACATCTATTGACCCATGGTTTGGACTACATATGAGGCAGAAGAATCACCTCAATGGCCATCAGGGAGAAAGGAGAGGACTTTGGGCCTGAGGGTGCTAGAGGCCCCAGTAAAGGGGAATGTCAAGGTGGGAATATGGGAATGGGTGGGCGGGTAGGTGGGAGGAGGAATTCCCTTACAGAGGCGGGGAGGGGGAGGGGATACGGGGTTTCCAAAGAGGAGACCCAGAAAAAGGGAAACATCGGAAATGTAAATAAAGTATCAAAAATAAAAATTAAAAAAAAAAAAGATATAAGAGCTCTCTGGGCAGGATAAGTTGGCAAAGAACAGATTGCAGCTGATAAACAAACAACGAGTATTGAGACTCGTCAGTAATCAGGAGATGATCAGGTGTGTACAGAATATTATCTACCACCCTACTTTACATACAAAGGTGTCTCAAGACAGTGGCATAAATGGGGTATGAAAAGGAATGATTAAATCTCTAAGCTTCTGGGTCCAGGAATTTGGGGGAGAGTCTGTGTCAATTAAACAGGACAAACCAACAGAAAAGCATGGTTTGGAGACATGTAGGTGACTGTGTCAAGGCTCTGATTGGTGTCTTGGGCATGCTATTGATCTACTGTGTCTAGGGTTTCATTCTCCTACAAAGTGAATATCCAAATGTCTTGTTATGTGGTACAAAGGTAGGAAGGTGGATGGCTATGAAGATGCCTGCCCCTGTGTTGTAGGAAACACGCTACAAGTTTCAGCAATGTTGTCTTTCTCCACCCTTGTTTGTGTGGAGGAGTTGGCTTTGCATAGCAAGTAAGATGGTAATTGGAACACCCTCTCTACTCTTCTCTCTCTCTCTCTCTCTCTCTCGCTCTCGCTCTCGCTCTCGCTCTCTCTCCCTCCCTTTTCTTTTTCATGCTGAAGATTGAACCCTGGGTCATGGACATGCTGAGATGTGTTTTATCCACATCCCCTGCTCTGGTCGTGGGGACTAGAAAAAAGGAAATCGTTAATTTTCATATAAGGAATTTTATTAGGCCCATGAGCAAGAGCTAACTGGGGATGGCGGTGGTCTCTAAATGGTCTGTTAGTTTTATGATCTGGTCCCAGGATTTTAAAGAGAACAATGGTCCCAGGCAAAGGATCTGTCTTAAGAATGGTAGGGAAAGCAGTCTGGACCCTAGCCCATTATCAAACCATGTGCTGTTGGGATACAGTCTGCTCTCTAGTGTGTGGGTTGATAATATACTTGACAAAAGCAACTTAAGGAAAGGTTCAGAGTTTGAACTTACTGACTGTCCTGGTAGAGGCATCATTAAGGCAGGAGCAGGAAGCTAATTGGTTATAATTCATCTGTGGTCAGGAAGGTGAGAGAGATGAATTTTGGTGCTCAGCTTGGTATTGTTAATGTTTTAAACATCATGTTTACTTACTTTGTATGCCCCCTCCCACCTCTCTCTCTTTGTGTGTGTGTGTGGTGTTGGAAGAGATCTCTGAGATGAAAATCAGATTCTCAAACATCAGGGGCCATTACTCATGAGATATCTGGCAGGTACTGAAAGAAGGTCTGTACGTCAGTATCACTTTAGATTATTTAATTCATATTTTTTAAAATGTCAGCAATATGGCAGATTTTTGTCCCAACTACTTACTGTTCCCAAACCCATTAGAAAGGCTAGTGCAGGAGAAGTAGACAGACAAACTGCAACACCACGCTGTACAGTGGCTGGGAATGTAGTGATGTAGCTGAGCCTCTTCAAGATTAAGGTGCTTGTTCTCCCAGATAGGGAGTGAATGTCGCCGCTCAGGCTGATGGCGCACAACAGATCTGATCGCTTTGCTTTGACCTCCAGGCACCGAAGGACACTGCCTCTTTCCGTAAGAAACTGATCACTTGGTAAGAAATGACGGGCTGAAATGGAAAATAAGGGGCTTGCTTAGTCTGTAACATGTCTGAAGGACCACATGGCTGTGGAGCCTCCCATGGAATCAGTGGACTCTACTGTTTCGCTGTTGCATAGCTCATTCCTCCTGTCCCCTCCTCCTCCAACTAACTGTGCTTCTCTTCTCTCCCAAGAACACTTCCCCAAAATCTTTGTGAAAAATGAACCTTTGTCTACTTTTCCAAGCAGATGGCCAGACACTAAGAATGCTCCATTTATAGTAATGCACTAATGTTACTCTTTGCTGAGTAGGAGGGGAAATGACTGAGAGCCTGAATGCCCTGTGTCAATATGTTGGTGTCGATTGCTTTAGTTGACATTTGAGGCTCTGTGGAACCAACTTTCACATAAACAGCAACTGCAACAATAAACCACCACCACCACCACCAAACGAACCGCCGAAAAGCTGTTACAAGGAAAGAGATACTTCAAGCTAGGTGACCATCAGTAGCAAACTGCTAGTTCATATCCTTTACAGGATGACGAGGCTGTGCAAAATGAAATCACAGCCCCAGGTCCTCAGTGGCCACTGGGGAGCACAGTCTTCACTCAGGAAGTGGGCAAGCCGTGCGAGTAGAGACTGCACGTGATTAAAATACACTCTATATAGGTATGAAATTTTCTTTTTAGCTTCATGCTTTATTTTAAAATTTGTTTACACTCTTTTGTTTTGTTGTTTTATTTTTCCTATGCCAGATACTTATCCTCTGTGAGATATATAGCTGTAGCCTGCCTCTTCACTCAAGTGATGGGGTCCTTTGCTGAACAGAAATTTTTTAGTTTCATGATGCACCATTTATGAGCTGTGTTAGGTCCTGTCAGAAAGTCCTTGCTTGTGACAAGCATATTCTCTACTCTCTCATTTATCAGATTCAGGGCAGCAGGTTTTATGTTGAGGTCCCTGACCATTTGGAGTTGAGTTTTGTGCAAGGTGAGAGCTTGACCAGTGTCGGCTCCTTGCCGGCAGGTCCAGGCGAGAGGAGAAAACCCGGTCCAGCTGGGTCTGTCCGGGGCTGAGTGGGATGGCGAGTGTCGGCCCAAAAGAAACACACCAGGCCAGGAGTCTTGTCAAGTAGGAACTCAACTTTATTGTATCAGCCCCTCGCTTATATAGAGAAGGCAAAGGGGGTGGGCACTTAGGTATGGGGAGAGATGACATAAGAGGCAGGGAAGGGTACGGAGTAACTGACAGGGCCAATAGCAAAGCTCCACATCAGCAACGGCAGGGCAGAGGGAGGACCAAACAGGTCTTGCTGAGTCACCCTTATATGGAAGTGACTAAGACAGATCTCAGAACTCGAGTCAGGCTTAGACTCTCCCACCAGGCCGCAGAAACTCGAGCCAGGCTTGGGTTTGTCCTCAAGGCCCAAACCAGGACCAAAATGTGGCCCAACAGACAGCACCACTTGTTGAAAATGTCTTTTTTCCAATACTATATTATAAACCTCATTGTCAAAAAAAAAAATCAGGTGGCTGTAGATGTGTGGGTTTATATACGGGTTATGAACTCTATTCCATTGAGTCTGTTTTTATGTTGATACTACACTGATTTCATTTCTGTAGATCTGTAGTATAACTTGAAATCTGGGATGTTTATACCTCCTGAAGCTGTTTTTTATTTAAATTATTATTATTATTGTTCAAGATTATTTTGGCTATCCTGGGTTATTTTTGTTTTCATATGAAATTTATATATTTTTTTCAATTTTTGTAAAGAATTGCAATTGAATTTTAATAGGGATTGTGTTCTCAAATAATTAAATTATAATTTTATTACAATAATTTAATAATAAATTATAATATTTCATAATAGATTATAACATGTAAACATACAAATATTTTATAATAAAGTGTTTAATAAAATTATAATAAGTTATAATTTTTTTCTTTTTTTTTGAGATAGGGTTTCTGTTGTGTTTATAAAAATATATATAGAGATATATGTTATATGGGGTTATGGGGAGGTAGGTGTGGGGGAAGGGTGTGCCTCAGCAGGCCCGAGCCCAGGCATCCCTCCCCCCTGAGGAACCAGACACACACAAAGGTATAGTATAGAAAAAGAGTTTATTTAGGGCATGGGAAGGGGAGTTAAGAGGGTAGTAGAGGCAGAGAAAGGCAGAGAGAGGGAGAGAGTAGAGAAGTAGAGAAGTGGAGGCCGGCCATGACCACGTGGAGAGAGGGTGGAAGGGAACGGGGAGAGGTAAGGGAAGTAGGAGAGAGGCAAGAGAAAGAGATAAGAGAGAGAGGAGGGGGCAATCAGCCCCTTTTATAGTGGGCCAGGCCCACCTGGCTGTTGCCAGGCAACTCTGGGGCGGAGCATACCTGGCTGTTGCCAGGTAACTGTGGGGTGGGGTTTAGACAGAATGCCAACAGTTTCTCTGTGTAGCCCTGGCTGTCCTGGAACTCCCTCTGTAGACCAGGCTGGCCTGGAACTCAGAAATCCGCCTGCCTCTGCCTCCCAAGGGCTGGGATTAAAGGCGTGCGCCACCACTGCCAGGCTATAAGTTATAATTCATTAAACATACAGCCATAGGAGGATTAAAGTAGGAAGTGGCTATCCGGTTAGGACAGGAGCTTGACAAGGCTATGGTAAGGCACGTGGCTATGGGACGGAGGTATGTCTCTTAGTTCCTTTATAAGTGTTAGATTACCATAAATTAAGTTGGTTAGAACACTACAGATTTACTATTTTTAAAAACCTAGATATTTTACCCGGGTATTACTGGATGGATCAAGGGGTCTGTAGACCTGAGCTCCTGTACTTGAGGCTATAGGGGAGAACCCATCCCACCCTCCTTTTTTCCTGGCTTACAGAGTCTGCCCAATGTCATTGTCACTGATCCACTATCTTCAAGCCCCAGCATGGGTTGAGTCTGTCCCACACTGGGTCACAGTGACTTCTTCTGCAGATACATTTTCCTGACTCCTCTTTCTCCTTGAAGGATCTTGTGATTACACAAGGCCAACCAGAACACCCAGAACAATTGCTCCATATCAGAATCTTTAATTGCATCTGATATAACAGACTTCCCTTCCAAGAAAGAAATGTAGTTACAATTTCTGGGAATAAGACATGGATGTTTTAGGGATGATGTGAAGGTTGGTATTTCTCTGCCTCTCATAGAGTAGAATTGATATAATTTGTTTCCTTTTTAATTTTCTAAATATTTATTCTTTCTCTCTCTCTCTCTCTCTCTCTCTCTCTCTCTCTCTCTCTCTCTCTCTCTCTCTCTGCAATGTGTGTGGTCGTGCATGTGCCATGAAGCACATATCAGGGTCAGAGGACAACTTGTGGGTGTCTCTTTTAAAAAAATCTCCTTCAAATATGTGGGCCTAGGAGAAGGGATTCAGGTAGTCAGACTTGGCAGCAAGTGCCTTTACCCATAAAGCCATCTTACAAGACCTGTTTTGTTCCTTTACCCCATGTAGAATTAACAAATCTAAAAGGGAGAGCAATAAACAAACATGAAGAGAATACATGCCAAATATGTTTTACATGATATTGGATATCCAGGCATATATATATATATATATATATATATGGCATATGACCAGCAGTATCATTTACAGGAGGCGATGCTTTGCTGTTCACTAACTTGTGTAAATCATTAAGCCAGTTGGTCATTTAACTGTGCTCCAAGCTATGGGCTATGATCAGTTGTAAATGCTGTACCGATCTTTCCTTCTTTTTTAGGCTTGCCTTTAATGAATAAGAGTAAAATATTTTGCATCGCCACATTGTTATCAAGTTCTTCAAGCTCCTTGCAGTCGGGAAGCAGCTGCCTAAAGCTGTGAGCTACCCAGTACACAGCCGACTTCACACTTTATCAGCTATGGAAATAGGGAGAAAGCCAGAATCATTTATGATTGGTGCTGGTGGGTCGGCAGAGATGGCGGCCAGTCTCTGAAAGTTTGCTCTTGGTAGCTTCTGTTGTCTTAGAGAAATAGAATTAAAGCTCATTGGTTAAGACAGGTTGGGGGACAAAGAGGGAATTAGAGGAAATTTTTTGTGGGGGGAGTGTTGGTTATTGAAGATCAAATGCAGGGACTCGTGCATGCTAAGCGCGTGCTGCACCACTGAGACACGTCCACCCCAGTTGCCTTTTAATTTTGACACAGGCTCTCATGAGGTTGCCCAGGATGGCTTCAGTCTTTTAAGTAATCAGGATTACAGGTTTGTTCTACTAGGTGAGGTCTCAAGTGCTCTTTTTGGAGACTGGGCAGCAGAAAGGGGTTATTTCATTTTGTGGTACATATTTATTTAAAGAGGTTGAAGGTGAATATGATGAATTGGATTAATGGAGTTTGTGGTTTTTAAAGCAAGAGGGATCAGGACATAAAGGGAACGGTGGCAGATTGAATATGCTTGGCCCATAAGAAGTGGCACTATTAGGAGGTGTGGCCTTGTTGGAGGAAGTGCCACTGTGTAGGTGGGCTCTAAGGGCTCTTAGTGCTCAAGCTTCTCCCAGTATGGAAGAGAGACTCTCTTCCTGGTTGCCTGAGGAAGTCAGTATCTTCCTGGCTAACTTCAGATCAGGATGTAGAACTCTTGGCTCCTCCAGCACCATGTCTGCCTGGACACTGCCATGCTTCCTTCCATGATGATAATGGACTGAGCCTCTGAAACTGTAATCCAGCCCCAATTACATGTTGTCTTTTATAAGTGTTGCTTTGGTCATGGTGTCTCTTCACAACAATAAAACCCTTGCTAAGACAGGGACTTACAAAGGATTTACTATGATATGTTAGCCAGTGTAGTATGAACATCAAGGAAGCAAGGACTAGAAAGGAGATTTAAGAATTCATGGACTTGTGGGAAACGTTCATTTGGGCCAACATGAATCTATATTCCTGGGTACTCATTTTTTGTTTAGAACAGAGTATCTGTTATTCCTTTTGAGGTGAGATATGTGTTTTAGTTAGGTCAGCAGTTTTGGAGTCCGAATGTGGGGAATGGAATACTCATATATAACTATGCAAATTCTCTCTCGTCACTCTGTGAGAGTGAAGAATAACCCTAAGAGTGTCTTTTCCACCCAGTTTCTTTTGCTGATATCTTTTGGAGGTTTTTGTAGATGTAGACATAGTGCCGATTGTGTGTTTCTTTATAACGATGAAATCTGAAGGTACTTTCTTGTTCCCAGGACATAGCAGTATGGAATGCAGACAGGAGCAGTGTTACATTACCATAGAGGGAGAATATCTAATTGGTGATACATTGTTAGAAAGAGAAGAAAAGTTTATATTATTGTCATGAGAAATATTAAAGGCACCTAGGAACAGCAGACTCTAGAGTCCATTCTCACCAATAGGTATTCCGTGAGTTCCTACTAAACTCTAGGTGCAGCCTGTGCCCTTGCAGCAGACTCAGTTGGAAAACAGTGAAATGTGTTTAATACAAATACAGTGTCATCCCGAGGGAGGAAGGCTGTAGTTGGAGAATGTTGAAATTTACCTTCTACTGGTCTAGAATTTGACTTTCGTAGCACATTAGTGAGAACATACAGACTGAGTTATTTCTTTGTGTTATTTTCCTATAAGCATCTTGAATTTTAAATTTATTTTAAAATGAGGCTTATGTATTGAGTGTACTACAGTCAGGGCCCCTAATGTCAGACAATGATATATTTTTTATGCATTCATATTAGGATATACAGAGGGCTGAATATTTGTGCTTTGTATTTGTGTTTTTGTTGGCAATTACAAGTACCTAACAAGGGATAGTTGAAGGTTTTAAATTCAATCATGTCAGAGCCCTTTGGCCTAGTTTTTCTCTAGTCTTTCTCTGTCCCATAATCCCACTTGATATCCATTTTACTGCTGACTGTCAATGATATGGACCCCCAGGGGTAGGCCATCTAAATTCATATGTCCTATTTTAAGAACAAATTAAAAGTTACCTCAGTTGGTGGTGTCTAACTCTTCAATTCAGCAGAGAGAAAATATTAACAGGAATCAACTCTGCTTATTTAACAGGTCAGGTTGGTCTCTGGTGTCCATGGGGACGCTGGGGGAGAAGCCGATTACATTGAGACGTGTGGAAATAGGATCAATAATGCTCAGTAACTGAGCAAGATTACCAGAAGTCAACGAAGCCTGTAACGGAGGCCATGCAGATCCACACTCGGGACTGTCAATGCTTGGCGGGTGATGGAGAAAGTCTAATTGTGGCCAGAGATGAATCACTGTGTATGCCTCTCACACCTCCCTTCTCCCTGTTCCATTTTTGGATCAGTGTAACTTGCCCACAGAGACTGTCTAATTTAAACCCTGACTTACCTGAATCAAAAGTAGTCAGAACTTGCAAATAAAAATGCCCAAGACAGGAGCTGCTTCATTTTTCTCATAATTCTTTTCACACAACTGAGACCTGTATCTTGTTTGTATGTCAAAGAAATGGAAAGTGCCTTTACCCATAAAGCCAATTTTGAGTGACATGGAGGAGAAAGAACACCACAAATTTAGAGCATTTTCCTTGATACAAGGATACAGAAAAGGCTGTTTTAAGATTTAGGACATGCCGGGCCGTGGTGGCGCACACTTTTAATCCCAGCACTTGGGAGGCAGAAGCCGGTAGGATTTCTGAGTTCGAGGCCAGCCTGGTCTACAGAGTGAGTTCCAGGACAGCCAGGGCTACACAGAGAAACCCTGTCTCGAAAAACCAAAAAAAAAAAAAAAAAAAAAAAAAAAAGATTTAGGAAAGATTTAGGACAATAGTAATGTGCTAAGGGAATATCTAAGGGGAATTTAGAACTTCTTTAGGAAAACTTGTTAAGCTCAGGAAGTAACCCAAAATAGCTTCAGGAAGTCCCTGAAGCTGACCAGGTCCACTAGGCACTTCCCTCTCCATGCATATATAAGCAGTAAAGATGGCTGATATGGAAGATAGGAATAAGCCAAACTTCCTGGAGGGTCCTTAGACCACCTGAGCTACCTGCAAAGGGCATGCTTGTACACATTGAGCTTCCTGCAGGTTGTACACTGTGTTTCAGGTGTTCAGCTTTCATGAGACATTACCAATGGTAGGATAAGCTTTGATGATGCAGCTAGCTGTCTTTAAGTAATCTCTGATCCTGCAAGTAACCCCTCATCCATATTCTTGCAAATAATCCCCAATAAAGTCATTGGTTCACCAAACTGGATTTTAATAGTGTTCATACTTTCCTTAGTCTCTTGTTGGTTCCCTCTAAGAGTTTCTGCTTGGATGGAAGGTCATCTTGGGACTCAGAAACCCAGGAACCAACAGGTCTGAGGGGAGAAAGTATCCCAATGGAAAGGAATCCTGAGACACAGGAGCTCAGGAATCACACAACTCTGAGGTGGGACAGTGTCCCAAAAGAAGGGTATCCTGAGACACAAGTGCTTAGGAACCTTAAAGCTCTGAAGTGGGACAATGTCCCAAGGGAAAGGCATCCTGAGACACAGGAACTCAGAAACCACACAGCTCTAAGAGGAAGCCTCCTCAGCAGAGGCATTGCAGCTCCCAGAGGAGGGGATCCCCAGCTGAGCTGAGGAGCTCGGGAGCCTCAGCCCCGCTCCTTCTCTTCTTCTCTTCATTGCTTCTTGACTTCTTCTAACGAGTCACACCAGGCACCAAATCTCATAAAAGGCTTTTTGGAGGGTACAGAGTGTGGCGGGACAAATCCTGGGATGGCTGCCCTCTCTTCCGGGGAGCAGACAACAGGGAATTGGACAAAGGGTAGGGCTTATATAGGATTTCGTATGGGGTAGAACTTTTCACGGCAGAGATTTTGAGACTGAGGATTGGTGGATTTCAAGTCCTGAGCTTGGAGAGCTCAGGGATTGGTGGGTTTTCCTGTTCAGAGATTGGTGGATTTTTGTGGGAAGCTCAGGGATTGGTGGCTTTCGCCCCACTTCTTTTCCCTGCGTTGGGCCCATGGGTTAAAATGGGGAGTCCTTCCCAGCTACAGGCAACTTTGGCTGAGATGCCATCTCTGTGGAGCTGCTTGGGGATGCTGGAGCGGAGTGTGGTCATTGTGGACAGCTCCTATGGGACAGCTCCTGCGGTGGTAGTATTTCGCGAACACTGTAGGCTGAGGCAGGAAATGGGATGTGCCACCATGGACAGCTCCTACAACGCCTTCAGGTTGAGGTGTCTTGGTGCTGCCATTTTGACAGGAGGCATCATTCCGACTGCTCCAAGGTTTGGAAGGAGGGGCTGGACGTCACTTTGACGACTTTTGTGGCACACTGCTTAGGGATTACACGTCTTTTCTGCTGACAGCTTCTGCTGGCTTTTTATATTCTCTCCTGTTCCCAGAAGTCCAAGGGGCAACTGAAACTGAAGGTCATAGGGTCAAGCAGTTCTAACAGCTAAGCATTCCCAAAGATTCAGTTGATTAGCCAGTGTGGATTCTTTAAAGGGCCAGACACATAAAATAAATCACACAAGTGGGCTCTTTCAAATTTTAGCTGAATTGAGGCCATAAAGAATGACTTGAGGAGCCACAGATGGCTCAGCCCTTAAGATTTCTGTTGCTGTGGGACTGCAAGCTGGTACAACCACTCTGGAAATCAGTTTGGCGGACCCTCAGAAAAATGGACATAATACTATCTGAGGACCCAGCTATACCTCTCCTGGGCATATACCCAGAAGATCCTCCAACATGTAATAAAAACACATGCTCCACTATGTTCATAGCAGCCATATTTATAA
>JAPYYD010007022.1:0-10636 GCA_028551405.1 Uromys caudimaculatus
CGTTCTTCTGCATGTAGACCGCCAGTTGACCCAGCACCATTTGCTGAAAATGCTGTCTTTTTTCCACTGAGTGGTTTTAGCTCCTTTGTCGAAGATCAAGTGACCATATGTGTGTGGGTTCATTTCTGGGTCCTCAATTCTATTCCATTGATCTACCTGCCTGTCACTCTACCAATACCATGCAGTTTTTACCACTACTGCTCTGTAGTACAGCTTGAGATCAGGGATGCTGATTCCCCAGATGTTCTTCTGTTGTTAAGGATAGCTTTTGCTATCCTGGGTTTTTTGTTGTTCCAAATGAATTTGAGAATTGCTCTTTCTAAGGCTATGAAGAATTGAGTTGGAATTTTGATGGGGATTGCATTGAATTTGTAGATTGCTTTTGGCAGGATGGCCATTTTTACTATATTAATCCTTCCAATCTATGAGCATGGCAGATCTTTCCACCTCCTGAGGTCTTCTTCGATTTCTTTCTTCAGCGACTTGAAGTTGAAAGAAATAGATTTTAATACACCACCCTCACTAAAGGTCAGGTCATCTAGACAAAAACTAAACAGAGAAATACTAGAGGTAACAAGTGTTATAAACCACATGGACCTGAGAGGTATATATGGAAATCTTCACCCAAATTCAAAAGAATATACCTTCTTCTCAACACTACCTGGATACTTTCTCCAAAATTTACCAAGTATTTGGTAACAAAGCAAGTCTCAACAGATACAAGAAAACTGAAATAGCTCCCTGAATCCTATCAGACCACCATGGATTTAAGCTAGAATTCAACAACATAAACAACAGAAATGCTGCAAATTCATAGGAACTGAGCGACTCTGTAATAAATGACTATTGGGTCAAGACGTAAAAAAAGAAGTAAACTAAATACTTCTTAGAAATCCATTAAAATGAATACATAATATATTCAAACATATGGAACACAATGAAAATGGCATGAAGAATTTGTAGCACTAAGTACCTATATAAAAACTGGAAAGATCTCATGCTAGCAACTTAACACACACCAGAGAGCTCAAGAACAAAAAGAAGTAAGCACACCCAAGAGGAGTACATGTCAAGAAATAATCAAACTGAGGGCTGAAATCAATAAAATGGAAACAAAATGAACAATGAAACAAAGAGTTGTCTCTTTGAAAAACTCAATGAGGCAGACAAATCTTTGTAAAAACTAACTAAAAAATGGGAAAGGGATATCCACATAAAGAAAATCAGAAAGTAAAGGGGGGACATAACAAGACACAGTGAAGAAATCTAGAGAATCATGAGGTTATACTTTAAAACTCAGTACTCTCCACAAAATTAGAAAACATAAACAAAATGAGTAATTTTCTTCATAGTTACCACTTAGAAACCTAAAAGTTATATCCAGATCAAATAAGCATTTTTTCAAAAGTCTCACCACATTACAAAAGAAAGAAAGAAAGAAAGAAAGAAAGAAAGAAGGAAGGAAGGAAGGAAGGAAGGAAGGAAGGAAGGAAGGAAGGAAGGAAAGAAAGAAAGACAGACCCAGGTCCTGAATGTTTGGGCTCAGAGTTCTACCAGACCTTCAAATAAAGACCTAATGATAATACTTAGCAAATTATTCCACAAAATAGAAACAGAAGGAACATTCCAAATTATTTTATGAGGCCATAGTTATGCTGATATCCAAGCCACACAGAGATTCAACAAAGAAAGAGAACCACAAACAAATTTCCCTTCTGAACATACATACTAAAATACTCAATAAAAGACTCACAAACAAAATCCAAGAACACATCAAAAAGATCATTCACCATAACCAAGTAGGCTTCATCCCAAAGATGCAAGGATGGCTCAACATATGAAAATCAATCAGTGTAAGATGTCATATAAACAAACTGAAAGAAAAAAACAGAGGATCATCTCACTGCGTGAAGAAAAATCTTTTGGCAACAGCCAACAGTTCTTCATGATAAAGTCTTGGAGAGAGTAGGCATACAAGGAGGGTGCATCAACATAATAAAGACAATTTACTGCACTCCTATAGCAAACATCAAATTAAATTAAGAGAAACTCAAAGCAATTCCATCAAAATCAGGAATAAGACAAGACTGTACACTCTCTTCAATATAGTAGTTGAGGTTTTAGCTAGAAAAATAAGACAACTAAAGGAGATCAAGGGAATACAAGTTGGAAAGAAAAAAGTATTGCTATTCTCAGATGAGATGATAGTATATATAACTGACCCAAAAACTGTACCAGAGAACTCCTACAGCTGATAAACACCTTCACCAAAGTGGCTCGATACAAGATTAATTCAAAGAAATCAGTATCCCTCCCACATACAAATGAAAAACAGAAAAAAGAAATGAAGGAAACACCACACTTCACAATAAACATGATAACATATCTTGGGGTGACTAACCAGGCAAGTGAAAGACTTATGTTATAAAAACTTCAGGTCATTGAACAA
Organism: Uromys caudimaculatus; assembly: GCA_028551405.1. NCBI lineage: Eukaryota > Metazoa > Chordata > Mammalia > Rodentia > Muridae > Uromys > Uromys caudimaculatus. The sequence continues at coordinate 2,450 of JAPYYD010007022.1, forward strand.
AGAAACTGAAGGCGATATCAGAAGATGAAAGGATCTTCCATACTCCTAGATCTATATGACCATCATAGTAAAAATGGCCATGCTGCCAAAAACAATCAACAGATTCAATGGCACCCCCCATCAAATTCCATCACAGTTCTTTACAGATTGTGAAAGAACAATACTCTGCTTCATATGGAAAAATCAAAAACCAAGGAGGTAAAACCATCCTGAACAATAAAAGAATTTCTAGAGGTATGACCATCCCTGATTTCATGCTGTACTACAGAGCTATAATAATAAAACCACATGGTATTGGCATAACAACAGACATATCAATCAATAGAATTGAAGACCCAGAAACAAATCTGCAGATATATGAATACATGGTTTTTGATGAAGAAGCTGGGAAAACACAATAGAAAGCAGAGAGCACCTTCAACAAATGGTATTGGTCAAATTGAAAGTCTGCATGTAGAAGAATGGAAATAGATCCATATTTGTCTCCCTACACAAAATACAAATGGATCAAAGACTTCAATATAAAACCAGATACATTGAACCTGATAGAACAGAAAGTGGAGAATATTCATTGACATAGGAGACAACTTCCTGAACAGAATAGCAATAGCTCAAGCACTAAATCAACAAATAATAAATGGCACTTCGTGTAAGGCAAAGGATGGTGTCAATAGGACAAAAGAGCAGCATACAGAATAGAAAAAGATTTTACCAACTCCACACACAGTAGATGCTAAAATCCAAAATATATAAATAATAAAGAAACTAGACATCAGCAAACCAAATAGTCCAATTTAGAAATGGGATACACAACACCTACGGTCACTTGATCTTTGATAAAAGAGCTAAAACCATCCAGTGGGAAAAAGACAGCATTTCAACAAATGGTGCTAGTTCAACTGGCGGTCTACATGTAGAAGAATATGAATTGATCCTTTCCTATCACCTAGTACAAAGCTAAAGTCAAAGTCGATCAAGGACCTCCACATAAAACCAGATACACTGAATCGAATAGAAGAGAAAGTGGGGAAAAGTCTCAAACACATGGGAACAGGGAAAAAGTTCCTGAACAGAACACCAATGGCTTATGCTCTAAGATCAAGAATAGACAAATGGGACTTCATCAAATTGCAAAGCTTCTGTAAGGCAAAGGACACTGTCAATAGGACGAAACGGCAACCAACAGATTGGGAAAAGATCTTTACCAATCCTACGTCCGATAGAGGGCTAACATTTAACATACACAAAGAACTCAAGAAGTTAGACTGCAGAGATCCAAATAACCCCATCAAAAAATGGAGAACAGAACTAAACAGAGAATTCTCAACTGAGGAAACTCATAGGACTAAGAAGCACCTAAAGAAATGTTCAACATCCTTAGTCATCAGGGAAATGCAAATCAAAACAACCCTGAGATTTCACTTCACAGCAGTCAGAATGGCTAAGATCAAAAACTCAGGTGACAGCAGATGCTGGTGAGGATGTGGAGAAAGAGTAACACTCCTCCATTGTTGGTGGAATTGCAAGCTGGTACAACCAATCTGGAAATCAGTTTGGCAAATCCTCAGAATATTGGACATAGTACTACCTAAGGACCCAGCTATACCACTCCTGGGCATATACTGAAAAGATGCTCCAACATGTAATAAGGACACATGCTCCACTATGTTCACAGCAGCCGTATTTATAGTAGACAGAAGCTGGAAACAACCCAGATGTCCCTCAATAGAGGAATGGATGCAAAAAAATGTGGTACATTTACATAATGGAACACTGCTTACCTATTAAAAGCAACAACTTCATGAAATTCACAGGCAAATGGATGGAACTTGAAAATATCATCCTGAACACACCTTTTGGTATGGTGAGGGGAAAGCAAGCATAATGTAGTCCGGGAACTGTTAGATCTGGTGGCAGATTCTGCCACCGCCGTTGGAAGATTTCCAACATAGAATAGTTGGTGAGTTTAGGGTGATATTTTCTGCACCCAACTGTTGTGTTATCTGTTCCTTCTAAAGTAAGATTAAAACTAATGGTGGTGTCCCAGCAAGACACAGCTGGGACAAAGGAAAAGACCAAGGCCAGGGTGGAATTCGGCCAGGCTTTGAGATAGAAGTAGTGACCTATGATGCAGTTCACATAAACTTCACTTGGGGAGAGTGGGTCTTGCTGGATCATTTGCAGAGGAGCCTCTACAAAGATGTGGTGCTGGGCACCTACAGGAACCTCACTGCTATAGGAAACAAATGGGAAGACAGCATGACTGAAGAACATTGTCAAAATTCTATAGTATGTGGAAGACACAAGCCATATGAACATAAGGGATACGGAAAGAAGCAGTGTGCCACTTTCACTCCCAGAACAATTAGAAGATTTTTAGTAGTCCTCACTTTGAGCAGACTTAGATTTACAAGTAATAGTGTTTCCAATATCACTGAGACTACATTCACAAACCCACACTACATGAAAGCCTTGTGACGAGGAGTATAGAAATTCTTTATTTGTCCTGGTATGCAAATGTAGTATGACACACATGATAGGGAAATGTTGTGAATGCAATAAGTGGGGTAAATCTCTGAGTTCTTCCAGTTCTCTTCAAAGGTGTGAAAATACTCACATGGGAAAAGGATGCTATAAATGTGAACCATACAATAATGGCTCTAAATATCACAGATCTCATCAAACCCACAAAAGAATGCAAAGTGCCCTATGACTGTAAACATTGTGATAAAAACTTAATATGTTTCCTTTGTTGAATTATACTAAATTGTAAAATTATATCATACAGAAAAAAAATTCAGTGTAATCAAGATGATAAAATGTTTACATGTGCCAACTATCTTCTCAGTTGTGAAAGAGGTCATCTTTGAGATAAACCCTATGAATATACTCAATGTGGTAAAACCTTTGTACATAAAAGTCATTTTCAAAGGCATGAAAGAATTCATACTGGAAACAAGCTCTATGAATATAATCAATGTGGTAAAGCCTTTGCAAGTCAGCATTATCTCCAAATACATAAAAGAACACATACTGGAGAAAAACCCTATGAATGTAATGAATGTGGTAAAGCCTTTTCACAACTGAATACTCTCCAAATTCATAAAAGAACATATACTGATAGAAGCCCTATTAATGTAATCAGTGTTGTAAAGCTGATTGTAAAGCTTTACATATCAGAGTCTTCTCTGAAAACATGAAAAAACACATATTAGAGACAGTTAGGAGAAAATAGGAAGAATATCTTCTGAGTTCAAGGCCAAGAAGTTCACTTACTGAGTTTTAGAACATCCTTGTCTATGTAGAGAGATCTTGACTTAAAAATAATAATAAAAATCCACACCAAAACAAAAAGTAAATATGAAATTCACTCCATCAAGGTAATTGTTTTAACTATGAAAATATGAAGCTATATAAAGAGTTCATTTATGCAGGATATAAATCCAAAAAACTCTTTGGTGACCACATGGTCAAAGTGGAGATTTTTATCACTTTTAAAAGACAGAAGGAGTAATGGAGCATCGTTATCTTATAGATTGTATGACATAGTTTGGTCCTGTACTGTTTTCTCAGTAGTATACAAGCTTGGTTCCCATCATCCACATCAAATGACCCATGGTATCATATCCAAGAAATTTGATGCATTTTTTTTTTACTTCCTTAGGCACCAAGTATACAAACAGTGTAAAGACATATATGTGACTCCATATTGTGAAAAAGATTTTCTCCTATATAAGTTCTTTTTTAATTAAAATTAATTTAATTTACTTGTATAAAAAGAAAAAAAAATATTATCCTGAGCGAGGTAACTCAGTCACAAAAGAACAAACACGGTATGTACTCACTAATAAGTGGACATTAGCCCAAAAGTTTGGAATACCCAAGATTCAATTCACAGAACATATGAAGTATAAGAAGAAGGAAGTCCAAAATGTGGATGCTTCAGTGTTTCTTAGTAGGGTGAACAAAATACTCACAGGAGGAAATACTGAGACAAACTGTGGAGCAGAGAATGAAGGAAAGGCCATCCAGACACTGCCTTACCTGGGGATGCATCCCATATATAGCCAGGAAACCAGGACGTTATTGTGAATGCTGGGAAGTGCTTGCTGATGGAAGCATGATAAGCTGTCTCCTGAGAGGCTCAGGCAGAGCCTGACAAATACAGAGGTGGATGCTCAGATGCTCGCAGCCAACCATTGGACTGAGCATGGGGTCCAGGATGGAGGAGTTGGAGAAGGAACTGAAGGATCTGAGGGAGTTTGCAGCCCCATGGAGGGAGCAACAGTGTCAACTGGCCAGAACCCGCGGAGCTCCGGGAGACTGGATCACAAACCAAAGAATGCACATGCCATGGTGCTGGCCACATATTTGGAAAAGGAGGGCCTTCTTGGCCATCAGTGGAAGGAGAGGCCCTTGGGCCTGAGGATGTTAGATGCCCCAGTGTAGGGGAATGCTAGTGAGGGAAGATCGGAGTGGGTGGCTGGGTGGGGGGAGCACCATCATAGAAGCAGGGGGAGGGGGGATAGGATAGGGGATTTCCGAAGGGGAGACCTGGAAAGGGGAAAATACTTGAAATGTAAGTAAAGTAAATATTAAAAAAAAATGAATGAAAGAAAAAGAAATTCAAAGCTAAACCAAACATAAGGCTGTTTCCAAAGAGTGCAAACTGAGATTGAAGTGCAGTACATCTCAATAATTAAGTCTCATACTTGTAAACTTTCCAAACTTCAAATGTAATGCTTGTATTAAATGCATAGAAACAATAAACAGGATAAAATTAAAAGTAAAAATGGGGTACAGACTCTCAACAGAGGAGTCTCAATGGCTGAGAAGCACTTAAAGAAGTGTTCAACATCCTTAGGTATCAGGAAAATGCAAATCAATAGAAATCTGAGATTCCACCTTACACCTGTCAGAATAGCTAAGATCAAAACCATAAGTGATAGCTCTTACTGCCAAGGATGTGAAGCAAGGGGAACACTCTTGCATTGCTGTTGTGAGTGCAAACTTGTACAACCACTATAGAAATCAATATGGTATTTTCTCAGAAAATTGGTAATCTTTCTACCTCAAGATCCATCTGTACCACTATTAAACATATACCCAAAGATTGCTCCATCCTACCACAAAGATTCTTGCTCACCTTTGTTTATAGCAACTTTGTTCATAAAATCCAGAAACTAGAAACAACTTAGATGTCCCTCAACTTATCAATTGATAAGAACGTGTGGTACAATTACACAATGACTATAACCCAACTATTTTTTAAAAGTTCATGAAATGGATGGAACTAGAAAAAAGTCATCCTGAGTGAGATAACCCAGACCAAGAAAGAAAAACATGGTCTATTATCATGCTACAATCCACAGACCCAGAGAGACTAAGTAAAAAGGAGGGTTCTAAGAGGGACTGCTGTATCTCCCTGGGAAGAGGAAATAGAATATGTTCAGCAGGTGGACTCAGGGTGAGCTAAAATGGGAACAGGAATCACCAGGTGTTGGTATGGAGGGAGAGGATATGGTAAGAGGCAACTGGGATTGGAGTGCATTTCGGGGATGGTGAGGGGACCTAGGGCAAAGGAAACTCCCAGGATTCTACTAGCATGACCCTTGTGAGGACTCCTAGTAATGGAGGATATGCAATCTAAACTGGTTATCTTCTGAAACCAGGGAACTTCCAGTAATGGCACTGGGACACCAACTCAATCACAAACCTTTGACCTACAATCTATCCTGCTTACATGATGTGCAGAAGCACCGGAGGCACAGAACTCATTAGAAGGGCCAACCAATGACTGATCTAATTTGAGGCTCAAGACCAAAAAGGGAACCTATGTCCAACATTGGCTGGACAACCAGGATCTGGAGGCCAGATAGCCTAGAGACCTAGAATAGAAGAAAATCAACAGAATGATTCCTAATGATAGTGTGCTATACTCTTAGATAAGTGCCTAGCCCAATCTTCATCAGAGAGGCTTCCTCCAGCGGTTGATGTGAGCAGATGCAGAGACCCACAAACAAACATTAATCTGAGAGATAGCTCAAATTGGAGATCTTCATTGGGTTCCACACACTGGAGCCAGTGTAAAGACTCAATGTGTATGATGGGGGATTTTAGGAGCCAGAGTAGTTGAAGACACCAAGAGAAAATGGCCCACAGAAGCAACTAACCAAGGCTCTGAGGGGCTCACAGAGACTGAAGCAACAATCACAGAGCCTACATGGTCTGATCTAGGTCCTATGCAAATACATTATGATTGTTACTTTGGTGGTTTTGTGGGATACCTACCAGGGAAGTAAGGGTGTCTCTGACTCTTTTGCTGATCTTGGGACACTTTTTTCTCCTACTGGGTTGCCTTACCCAGCTCTGATATGAGGGTTTCTGCCTGGTCTTATTGTAACTTGGTATTTCGTGTTTGGCTGTTATCCTTGGCATGTCTGCTCTTTTCTTAAGAGAAATAAAGGAGGAGTGGATCAGGAGTAGATGGGAGGTTGAAGAGGAACAACCAGGAGGAATGTATGGAATAGACTACAGTCGAGATATATTGTATGAAAGAATAAAAATAGATTCAAAATAACAATAAATGCTGGTGAGTATTTTGGAAAATAGGTAGCCTTCATTCACCATTGATAAAAACATAAACTAATGTAACAACTACAGAAATCAGTGCGAAGGATTCTCATAAAGCTAAAAGAGGAAGTGTTATAGGGTCCAGCTTTGTAACTGCTGGATATGTATCTGAAGGACTCTATCCTACTACAGAGATACTTGCTCAACCATGTTATTGATGCTCTATTCAAAATTGCTAGGGAATAAAGGCAGCCTAGATGTTCGTCAACAAAGGAATGGATAATGAAAGTTTGGATGATGAATATATAATTCGACAAAATGGAAAAATAAAATTATGCAATTTTCATGAAATGGATATAATTGAGAAATACCATAGTAAATGAGTCATTATGGCCTCAGAGACAAAAACACATGCCAATCTTAGCTTCTTTTTTTTTTAATCTGTTTGTACTCATGTGACTATGATGTAAGTGGACTCCAGGAAACTAGGGAAGAAGGGCAAAGGGGCATTACGGAAGATGAGTAGGAGGTAATAGAACAGAAGATATGGAAGTGGAAAGGGGACACTGGGAACAAGGAGACTGAAGTAAGAATAGGGAAGTGGGAGATGGCAGAGGGGACAAACTTGAAGAAGGGTCAACGGAAAGTAAATATGTATGAAACTGCCATATAGAAACTTGTCACTCTGTAAGATAGCTTTTCAAAATTAAGAAACAAATATTTTTATTGAAAGATTTTTAAAGCAAAGAAGGCACAGTGCTATAGAGTTGATGGTTGTCTTTCTGCAATGTCATGTGGTGATTCTCCTGGCCATGGTCTCACAACACGACAAAATATACACATTAAGAGTGTGTGCACTGCTGTATAACTATCAGCATGTGAGAAAAGTGAAAAATATTTCAATCAAACCAGTAATGTGCCTTTTCCTTCAGGCTTACTTATTTTCAAAAATCAATCAAGCACTCTCTACTCTTATTCTTACTACTCATGGAATACTGAAAAGAAACAGAATGTCTCCACTGTGTAGTGTGTGCTCCATCTCAAGCATTAATGGAGCACAGGAGGTTTGTGTGCAGGCTGCAGGTGCCTAGGGATCACTGTGTGCTCACTGCACAAAAATAGAGAGCAGAGTCATCCAGCCGGGTGTCTCTGATGTGCAGGGAAACATGCAGGCTGGCTTTATTGAGGTGAGCTGTGAATCTGCCTTCTTCCTTGTCACCATTGGAGAAGATGGACATCAGTGCCTTGGGGCTTTTCCCAGAATGCTGTCTGTACCACCAGAAGTAGTCAACATTACGATCATTGGAAGTGCAGTTGAGAGAGGCCATGCCTTTCTCTGGAACAATGAGGGATTCTGGGCTCTGCTGCACCTTTTGCTGGCTGCTCACCCCTGTGCAGAAAGACATAGATCAGACAAAGTGGGCTGGATGCATATGAATGCTAACACTCTAGAATGAATTTTCCGTGGGTCTCCTACCCCTAACTAGATATTAAGAACATCCGGGTTTCTACCATTAGCCTGGAGCTGATATCAACCTCGACCCCAAAGAAATTCCCAAACTTACAGTTTAGCTGAAGCCACAGGACCACTAGTGAAACACTCAAGGATTTCAT
>JAPYYD010007023.1:0-10636 GCA_028551405.1 Uromys caudimaculatus
CATTTACACAATGGAGTACTCCTCAGCTATTAAAAACAATGACTTAACGAAATTTGCAGGCAAATGGATGGAACTTGAAAATATCATCCTGAGCGAGGTAACTCAGTCACAAAAGAATGAACATGGTATGTACTCACTGATAAGCGGATATTAGCCCAAAAGTTCAGAATGCCCAAGTTTCACTTAACAGTAATGGCTGGACTGAGAGTGAGGTCCCAGATGGAGGAGTTGGAGAAAGGTCTGATGGATCTGAGGGAGTTTGCAGCCCCATGGAGGGAGCAACAGCGTCAATGGGCCTGACCCCCCCCCCCAGGTCGTCCTGAAGTTCGGACCACCAACCAAAGAATACACTTCTATGGACCCATGGTTCGGACCACATATGTGGCAGAGGACAACCTCGATGGCCATCAGGGAGAGAGGAGAGGCCCTTGGGCCTGAGGGTGTTAGAGGCCCCAGTATAGGGGAATGTTAAGGTGGGAACATTGGGATGGGTGGGCAGGTGGGTGGGAGGTGGAACTCCCTCATAGAAGCGGGGATTGGGAGGGGTTAGGGGGCTTCCAAAGAGGAGACCCAGAGAAGGGGAAACATTGGAAATGTAAATAAAGTATCAAAAATATAAATAAATAAATAAATAAATAAATAAATAAATAAATAAATAAAAACAGTCACTGGTACATCAAAAAAAACCCACAAAGAATTAACATAAAACTGAATGTTTTTAGAGAATAATTTGTTTTATGACTGTAAATATTCTGTATTTTAGTTAGCCAAAATGCATTCTACTATATAGATTTTTCTGCCTCTGTTGACTTATAATAACAAAGCACAAGTCCAGATTTTACTTATTTTATGAGATAGTTTCCCTGATGACCTACTGCTTACTATTTCAAATATCTCTGGGAATCTGATTTATTCCACACCTCCTCTTGTATTTGTCCAGTGGAGAAAACAATGGAAGATCTGGGTTTATTCTCTTGTTGGCTCCAGATGAGTGTGAGGGTTGCCAGGAGGAAGCGGCACTGTATGGGGCTGCTTTGTGTCTTTGTGCCTCAGAAAATATGTCTTCCGTTGGAAACCTCATCTTTGGAGGAGGAACTAGCTAATCTCAGGGCATGTGTTATGCTCCCAATCATCCTTTACTTACTACTTAAATGTAATGCTCACTTATTAAACTTTTGCTGAATTAATCATGTTAGAAAATGTTTCGGTTGTTATGGAGATATTAATACAATGGAAGGACTGAGTTAAGGTCTTGGCCAGGAATTTCTTAGAAGTGCTATAAAGTATCTGTACTGTCATTGCAATAAAACAGCAGATAATAAAAGTCGTGACCAAAGATCACTTACTACATGACTCTAGCCCAGTTGTTTTATCACTCTACGATAGACTTTCCTTGCCAGTCATGTGAGTATATCATATTTTGTGTTTCTTATGAATATATCATTTACAACACACTCTAAGCCCAATGTCTGGGACAAAAAATATTCTCATTATGATTTGAAATAACCAATCTAGTCATTTAGGTGTTTTGGAGCCAATAATATGTCTTTTATCTTTAGCTTGATCCTGGTAAAATGTCTTCCTTTTTCTCACACAACCCTACATGGACATAAAGCTTTGCTTCAACCAGCATTCGCTGATTATTTATTATCTAAATGATGTGGTGATAAGAGCCGCAGAGAATTATGAGAAGGTGCTGTCGTAGTTACTTTTCTACAGCTGTGATAAAACACCATGACCAAGGCAGCTTATAAAAGAGAATGTTTAATTTGGACTCCTAGTGGCACAGGGTTAAAACTCATGACCATCTTGGCAGGGGGCATGAAAACAGGCAGGCAGGGGTGGTGCTGGAGCAGTAGCTGAGAGCTCATCATCTAGAGACACAGCCATGAAGACAGAAAAGCAACTGGGAGAAGCATGAGCTTTTGAAAGCCTGCCGCAATGATACAATACATCTCCTCCAACAAGACCGGTCCTTCCCGGACACTTCCATCAACTAGGGACCAGGTGTTAAAACATATGACCATGGGAGGTCATTCGCATTCAAACCACCAGAGTTTCTTATTTTTCAAGAGGATAACATTCTCTTTGGAAGATAGAGACAAAGGAAAGAACCATCACTCAGTACTGACCTGGAGTTTAAGTATTCTCCTTCAGAAAATAATGCAAACAAAAGAGTCAACGTGTAGACAAGACCTATATATTCTCAGTTATTCTTTTTCTTTACCCAGAATTCAGAATTCATTTACTGAATTACCATTGCCTTGCCTAGTCAAATCATGCTTTGAAAAAGTCATCCTGTTTTAATTAATTTGTTAATCAGACGTTATTTGACCTTTCTTGATAAATGTGAACAAACATTTATTCATTCACCTGATATAGAACACTGATTAAAGATCAAAGAAAGAATTCTATCAGAGTCTTGCCTAGCGAATCAGCCAGTTCCTTGTGGTTACTTATAGGAGCCAGGTGACAAATTACTTAGAAAGTATGAGTGGCCCCAAAGCTGCTGCATCACCAAAAAGCCCACCCCAGCAGGGTAACAACTCTGAAAGCTCCCATCCCAGAGCTCTCTGCCTAGCTTGCAGGTATTGCTGCTGCTGACTCTCTTCTTCCCCCTACCAACAATTGCTTTTCTAAACTTGTGGGAGAAACTTTGAATTGGAGGAGTTTCTGAGCTTCCAGAGCCTTGGAGCTTTCATTTCCTCTTTCTTCCAGTGGTGAATGTTTCAATTAGGAGGGAACAGTTATATAACTGTCCATCCCTTCCATGGGCTCTTATTTATTCCTGTCTCTCTTTTATGATAGTAAAAAGTGTCTGACTATTTTATTTCTATTTATAATTGAGCATTATATTACCATATGTAGTGGCTATTCCTGATTGTCAACTTGACTATATCTAGAGTGAACTACAATCCAGAATTAGAAGGCTCACCTGTGATCCAGATCTTGAGGCTGGAAGACACAAGTTTCTGACCTGGATCTTGGCATGGAGATCTTGAGACATAGTGGCCATGAAAAGCTGAGGCCCAGGCAAAGTAGTACACGCCCTTAATCCCAGAAGACTGAGGCAAGAAGATCTCTGAGTTCAAGATCAGCCTGAGACAAAGCACATTCCAGATCCAGGCGTGATGGTACACACCTTTAATCTGGGCCACACCTTCTGCTGGAGACCTACATGTGGACATTGGAAGAAGGAAGATTCGCTCTTCTTCACTTGTGTGCCTTGTGGGACTGAGCAATTGCTAGGTCCCTGGACTTTCATTCACAGCTGCTGCTGACCATTGTTGGGGAGTTGGACTACAGACTGTGAGCATCAACCAATTCCCTTACTATATAGAGATTACCCATAAGTTCTGTGACTCTAGAAAACCCTGACTAACACACCATGCTATAGGAACAGTTATCCATTCTTAGGAGCCTGTCCTGTTATAAGTCCCTTTATTAAGCACTGACACTAAAAAGAAGTTTCCTTCCATGACCAACTTAGGCTGATAGTTCTATAAGCTAGGCACAAATCTTTAGAAAGCAATTTAACAAACACCTAACATTCATTTTCTAAAATTGCATCAATATCCTTCCAACTATGTCCTATGACCTCCTCATCCACAGTTCTTTGTCCTAGGTTGAGTACCAAATGTGACTCCTTCCTATGGAGCATTCTTTAATTAGACAGCACTTGTTACACTCATAGTAGCTGTGTAAGTACTGAACCAGCAACCCCATCTTGCCTAACATATTGATACTGCAGTATACTCACCCCACACCCAAGCATGATCATTTGTGATAATTCTCTTCCAGCATCTTATGTGGCTCCTTTTGGCACTACAAAAGCCATCTATTATGAACTACAGTGGAGGGACCTGGGTGCAGAGCGTATGGGGTGAGGCCATTGTTTACTAGGAACCTGTTGAGTTTGTAACCGGTCCATCTGTGAAAGTAAAGATGGTCTGTTGGATTTTATCCTTCTAGTGGAAGACAAGGACACCAGAACACCATTTGTTGCCTATGAATCTTGTATATTTGTGGTTTACCAAAAAGCTCTAGTAACTCTACAGTGTATTTCAGATATCCCACCACAGTTAGTATTTTCAATCTACCTATCCAAGTATGACTTCTCAGAAAGGGGTCCCAGCCACCACCAGCAAGAAGTTACCAAACTTCCACCTCTTTGCTTGCCATTACCACTACGAATATGAATAAAGGTAAAGGAGGCAAAAACAAACAACAAACAAACAGACAAAAGCAGGCACAGAGATAACAATAAAAATAAATCTGAAAAATGAAAGTTGGTGCTTAAAGGGGATCAGATTGCAGGGGAATAGATGCTAGCAGCAATGTGGGTTTTTTTGTTTTGCTTTGTTTTGTTTCATTTTGGTTTTTTTGGTGTAAGGAGTCTAGGTCATATTAAAAGAAAGTAATTTTTTAAAATGTTTGGATTAATACCTCAAACACTGTGTTGGTCTATCTGTAATACTAATAAGATAACAAAGCTGATGTTGCTTTTAAATGTACAGTAAATGCAGCTAGATGTCTAGAGAAATATGAAGAACTTCCACATCATGATAAAGTCAAGGAAGCAGACACACTAGGTCCTGGCAGATGATTATGAGGGCTTGTTAGATAATATTGGAAATGTTGATGGTGTCTAAAATGAATTAAGCTGGAATAGTCCAAGTTTTCAGGAGGTAGTTCATCTGTTGTGATCTTGACCTTCTTCTGTTAAAAGTAATATGTGATTGGGCATGAGCATGGCTTGTTAAAGCAGATTGACATATCATTTAAGTATCATATTTCTTTGAAAACTGAAGTTGTTGAATTATCTCAAATGGCATGTTACCAGTTTGTTCTTATAGATAGAATTGAATTTATCAGTAAAATTTAGTATGCACTGTTAGAAGAAAGAAAAATGTCTTTCCATTTGTGATATTTGAGTTCTAGAAAACGAATATTTTGTATTAGTGATTTGCATGATAATCATGATAGGTTGTAGTAAGCCATAGTGTTAATACACCTCTTTAATGTCTTTTTGTTCTAATAACCTGAATATTCTTTTGAGACTTCTATCAGTTTTAGAAACAACAAAAATCTCCATTTGGAGTCAGAGGAATAAGGAAATCCAGCCACCATGGTCTTCTGACTCAGACACGGCAATTTCTTTCTGTGTTGAAGCTAAAATATGGAGTATATTCAACAATGAGGTTTATCATCTATATCTTACATGAACCAACACCACTGACAGTAGCTTTATGGTTTAAAAGGACAAGGGGAGACACACACACATACACACACATACACACTACACACACACACACACACACACACACACACACACACACACACACACACACGTGATGACTTTGTCACTACCTCCAACTACTATTTTTACTGTTCTTCCAAATTGAAAAATACCTAAAGGTGAGTACCAGATGATGAAAACAAATTTAAATCTTTTTATGATTTTTAATTATGTGTCGGTAGATGTAGGTTGGTGGGTTATCTATACATGAGTGCATGAACCCGCAGAAGCAAAAGGTATTCATATTTCCATGACTCTGAATTACATGTTATTTATTGTGAGTCACTTGATATGGTGGTTGGGTATAGAACTCAGTCCTCTGGAAGAGCAGTGGATGCTCTTAAGCACTTAATAACAAAAATGTTTTATAGAAGGTAGACTTTTTTTGAGAAGCTTACTGATATCCACTCCAAGAGAGTACCAGTTGGTTTTATAAATATAAAAAAGAAAGTTCATCAATAGATCTCACCACATGCATCTGGTTTTCATCCAAAGAAAGTAGCATGGATGGAAGATACTAACCCATCTATCACCTAAATGTCAGTCATTTTCCATGAGCCATTCTGCCTTCTCATTTGGGAATGCTGCTGCCACCATGGGTCATCAAGGTTCTCTTTACTCTAATGGGTTACCGGCTTGCACTCTGGCCATCCATGCTACTAGTTCTGACAAACCTCAAGCCAGCACCAAACCCCTTGCCTTGCCACAGGTTATATCTTACTTCTGAAAGGGGCTGAGGCTACTTAAAAAATTCAGTGCCCTGTACACATTTGGACAAAGGAGATGAGTACACAACAAATATGCTGGAGAAATAGCAACCCTCTTCTAGAAAGTTTAATCTTTTCACTTGCACTATTTTAGCATTTGTGCTTTCTGTGAACTTGCACAGGTTTAGAGGCTTTAAAAGCTCAGCCATGTGTCATTTTTCTGTGTTAAACTTCTTTCCTTAGAAACGACAGCTTGCCACAAATATTGCTAAATTTGCCTTTGAATGATCCAATGAGTCACTTTTATCTAATTGCCTCCTACATGGCCCACAAGTTTTTTATTTATTTTATTTTTTGCATATCATAAGTGTAATTTAAGATCCATCCTAAACCATTCAAATCTGCTAGATCGCCTTCTAATTCACAAAAATCATGTAACAGGGTTCATAAAAAGCATTAAAGCTCTATATCAGTCCAATGATCCTTACTGAATCAACCATTTTGCTTCACTTTTTTTAAATTTGTAAACACTTTCATTTTGTTTTATTTGATATATATTGGTATTGTACCTGCAAGTATACAAGTGCGCAATGTGTATACAGAGTTCTAAAAGACCAGAAGAGGGTGTAGGATCCTCTGGATGGAACTAGAATTACAGATGGTTGGGAACCACAAGGGGGTGCTGGGAATGGAACTATGCTCCTGTGAAGAGCAGAAGACACTCTTTACCACTGAGCCTTCTCTCCAACCCTGTCAACCTCATTTGAACACAAGCCATTAGATATATTTGATTATTGCCAGCTGAATTCCCCCCAAATGTCACAAGTTGAAGAACAAAAAAGGAAAGAAACAGAGCCCAGACCTGAGCTGGAAATCACCTGAATGCCTCCTCTCTGAGAACTATCTGATCAATGAAATGAGTATCAAACTCACAAAACAGGTCCCTCAGTAATAGCTATCTATCCTTCCTTGTCCTCCAGATTGTGACATTCATGGGGATCTCAGCTGGCAATAATCAAATCTTTCTAATGGCTTGTGTTATCCAGCTTCTTGGGGGATTCTTTCTTTCAGATGACTTATGCTATGCAGCCTTTTTCTCGAGAAAGGATGGGTAGGCATACTAATAAATGTCTCTGCTTTCAGGATTCTCAGACTGATCACATTTATCCTAATGTTTTACCGAAACCAGATTGTGAGGGGTTATTTCATTCCTTGTGAGGTTTTGTTTTCTTTTGTTCTGATTTGTTTCATTTTTAATGAAGCAACATATTTCATTTTTGCAAGTATATAGATGGTTAAATAAAATGAGATTATCACATAATTATTACATGTCTCTTTCCTCCCTTGTATAAGCCTCCCTACTCTCAAATTCATAAACTTCTTTTCTTTATGAATTGTCATTGGATGCATATATGTAAGTATGTATTCAGACGGTTACCCCAGCCAGAGGTGGAAAATAAGTTCCCTTTCCTAAAGTCACCACACATACTTCTGGAACAGAGCCCAGACCTGCTCTGTAACTGATTTGAATGCCCCTCCCTGAGGACTAGCTTTCATGGTATCAGAAAGCACCATCTAATCTTCCAAAGGAGAAAGGAAAGCAACAGTCTTACCCAGCTATGATGCCCATGAACCACATCAATGATTAGCATGGCTCAACAACCCTAAGGGCACTGTAGTGGCGTGCATACCTGGGGGTAACCAATTATTCTCTCATTGGATTTAAGACTCAACAAGAGGGAAACCAAGCCTGGTACTGGAAACCTAGCTAACTACTCAGTGCTGATAAAGTCATAGTTATCTGAGGAGAATCTGCAACTTCAAATTTACTAAACTCGCATGCCTAATTTTAAGAAAAACAACAACAAACCCTTCTCTATTTCAAGAATTTCAGATTCAGGGTTGTACCTGGTTATCACAGTTCCTTATACAATGCCATTACTAAGCTACTCACTCCATGTTGCACCATAAATTGGCTCTATAGGTATCGTCTATTGCTTCTACCTTGTTTATTCTCTCTCTCTCTCTCTCTCTCTCTCTCTCTCTCTCTCTCTCTCTCTCTCTCTGTCCAGTGTTAAGTTCTTCTCACTGGCTTCTGAGTTTAGAAGCCAAGGTACATTCTTGTCACTCAAAGTAAAGGGCACACAACCACTTAAAATATATTTTCTTCTTAAAATATATACCTTCTTAAAAATATATCTTCTACATGATACCTTCAGGGATTAAAACACATTACCTAGTCCACTGTCCATTTGGAAGGTATTCTTGTACTCCTAAAGCCAACTCTATTATCAAGGAGGTATGTGACCCTCTAACATGAAGACTCTAAGGGATGTTTAGTTCTAACCCATGGCTCATAGACTATATATGATCAAGGATACCTATTAATGTAAACCTACACAAAACTATAAACTTACTGAAACCATTATGAGATTTGTTACATGATGTTTTTCCATTTTACAGATTATTATGTGGTACTCAAGCCACATTTTATAAATGACAACAGGTTAAAATGCTAAACATCAGACAGATGAAAGATTCTATTATGAAATTATTCCCAAGGATGCTTCACCTTCAGACATCATTTGGATGTATTGTACACAGCATGCCACTGCTACTACTGCAAAGAGGCATACCATCACACACCACATGAGAAAGATAGCCATATCAATGTTTCCAATGCAAGTATTTTACTTTCCAATTGGTGAGTCCTCATTCCATGTTTTATCTGTAAACCTAGGGCAACTTTTGCTCCCCAGATGAGTTTGGGTTCTTTTGCCCCTCTACAGGTAGCAATAGTGTTGTATAACTTTTCCTTGGAAGACATGGATAAACATCTATTTAGTTAAAATATATCAGAGGTTAAAGACCAAAGGAATTATTCCACCCAAGTCTTGCTTGCTGAGACAATGAAATTATCATAGTTTGTGGGTGATAGGTTACTTACAGAAATGTGAGTGTCTCAAGATAAACTATATCAACAAAAAGCCTAAGCCAGCATGGGTAACAGCTTACAGAAGGTACATGCTGGGGCTGTCTGCCACAGCTGCAAGTAGCTTAAGTGAAAAAGTTTCTTAGTCCCAACAGTTGCTAACTGCATTTCTAACCCCAAGAGATCCTGTGAATCTTGTAAGTTTCTGAGCTTCGTGAGCCTTGTACATTTCATTAGCTTCTGGTTTTATGTGTCTTCTTTCTTCATCAAGGAAAATGTGTTTCAATTTAGAGGAAAAGGCTGTACAACATAAATAATCTAAGATGTGAAGCCACTGTTTAGTTCTCTCAGGTATTAAGCAGTCTCTGCTTTCTTTAAATGGAAACTTATTATGTCTATTATATTCATCTCTCCAACTTAAATAAATTTGTTTTAGTGATGAGCTTATAGATCTAAAGGTTTGTATTAGATTTTTGACAAGGAATTATATGGCTGACTTATCCAAGATTTCAATTTTCCCTTCATTAACATGAAAAATGTTAGTTTATTCACAGATAATCTCCATATTCATTTCAATTCTCAGTCTTTACAGACACAATGCTGTCCTGTAAGGTTTGTTATCCATTTGCCTGGGTTGGAAAGATGAGAAATTCAGGTTCTTTGGTAAGTTAGTTGCTTCCAATTCATGAGAAGTAAGTGACCATTTTTTTCTCTCTACTCACAAATAGGTTCATCATAATGCTCATAACTTAGTTTTAGAATTTTTAAGACTTTAGAGTTTTTTTAACTTCTTAGAAATTATTTATATATAAGAAAATAAAACTAATGAGTCTCTGGCATAATTAATTTGTATTAAAGAAACCTGCATATGTGAATTAAATAGGAACATTAGTTTTGGGTTTGTTTGTTTGATTATATATTACTAAGGACTTCAAATTTTCCTACAGTAATATTCATGAACACTATTTGTCATTTAAAACTTTCTTAGTGTGCTTGATTGTATGATTTGAATATTGAATGTGCAATGCATAGCTTATCGGTAGATTGGTTACTTAACTACCTACCAGACCCAAATATATCTTTGGCACCACATAAATTTTCTCATGCATAACATGTCCATTATAACTAAAAGCAAGCCATATGATTCCTAATGCTACTCTATTTTGAAATTCAGACAACTGTATAGACACTCATGCACAGATACAAACACACACCTGTGCAAAACGTTACAAAAGGATAAGCTCAGACATAAACACAAACAGAAATATGTGCCATGTCTCAGAACATTTGCTAGACATTGTACTTTGATGGATGGAAAGTCAGATGAAGGACAATATGAGACAAAGAGGAGGCAAAGCATGAGACCAGTTGACTGTGAGATTTCATTACACATACCAGTCTATGAGGAGTTTGACCGTGTCATACAGTGCCACAGAAGAAATGACTTGAGAATTATTCAGGGGCTGTAGAAATTGAAAAAATTTACTACTACTTCAATATTTTTCTTATTCCATGTTCCTACAAAAAATAAATAAGTAAAAGCACATTGGATCATTGTTGTATAAATATTTTTGCTGGTACGAGTCCGGTATGTGCTGCGGTGGAGATGGCGGCACGTTCCAAAACCACACCAAGCCAAACAGTTCCACGTGGGGGTTTTATTGGGGGGACAAGGTAGCAGCGAGGAGAGAGAAGGGA
>JAPYYD010007024.1:0-10636 GCA_028551405.1 Uromys caudimaculatus
TGAGAAGCACCTAAAGAAATGTTCAACATCCTTATTCATCAGGGAAATGCAAATCAAAACAAGTCTGAGATTCCATCTCATACCAGTCAGAATGGCTAAGATCAAAAACTCAGGTGACAGCAGATGCTGGTGAGGATGTGGAGAAAGAGGAACACTTCTCCATTGTTGGTGAGATTGCAAGCTGGTACAACCACTCTGGAAATCAGTTTGGCAGAACCTCAGAAAAATGGACATAATACTACCTGAGGACCCAGCTATACCACTCCTGGGTATATACCCAGAAGATACTCCAACATGTAATAAAGACACATGCTCTAATATGTTCATAGCAGCCATATTTATAATAGCCAGAAGCTGGAAACAACCCAGATGTCCCTCATCAGAGGAATGGATACAGAAAATGTGGTACATTTGCACAATGGATTACTACTCAGCTATTAAAAACAATGATTTAATGAAATTTGCAGGCAATGGATGGAACTTGAAAATATCATCCTGAGCAAGGTAACTCAGACACAAAAGAACGAACATAGTATGTACTCACTGATAAGTGGATATTAGCCCAAAAGTCTGGAATACCCAAGTTTCACTTTACAGTAACTGCTGGACTGAGAGTGAGATCCCAGATGGAGGAGTTGGAGAAGGGACTGAAGGAGCTGAGGGAGTTTGCAGTCCCATGGAGGGAGCAACAGTGTCAAATGGCCTGACCCCCCCTGGTCCTCCAGGAGGCTGGACCACCAACCAAAGAATACACTTCGAGGGACCCATGGCTAGGACCACATATGTGGCAGAGGAGAGCCTTGTTGGCCATCAGGGCGAGGAGAGGCCCTTGGACCTGAGGGTGTTAGAGGCCCCAGTAAAGGGGAATGTCAAGGTGGGAATACGGGAGTGGGTGGGCAGGTGGGTGGGAGGTGGAATACCCTCATAGAGGTGGGGGAGGTGAGGGGATGGTTTCCAAAGAGGAGACCAGGAAAGGGGGAAACATTGGAAATGTAAATAAAGTATCAAAAAATAAATAAATAATTAAAAAAAAGATCAGTCCCTGACATCCTGACCATTGGCACTTTGTAAAACACAGCCATGTACTTTCTTGGTCTGTCTATCTCTGTAATTTCTTTGCTGATCCTAATATTCTTTTTCATTTTAAACTGTAATACCAGTCTTCTGGCTTTTGAGAGGCACATCCAGCCATGTTTAATTCCTTTCTGGAGACTCCTCTAGGATAAGGACACATGTGGTTCATAATTATGCTTTATTGTGTTATTTTAAATCCACAATGTTGCCTCACATCAATTCATGAAATTCTCAGCCAATTTTCCCTTGAATGAGAATTTACATAATTCTTTCTAGTATCTTCTTCTAAAGTTCCTTCCCAGGGTTCACTTCTCCATGTCTAGAAGTGTGATTTTCATTTTTTTTCCCTGTGCATGTATTTGAGAGAAGCTGTACACATTTTTCTTAATGTGTTCTCCTCTTTATTGATTATGTCCTTATTAGAATCTAAGAAGATATTTAAGACTATTTTTTATTTCTTCTGATAAACAGTAACTTTTTGGTTTTGTTGTCATTTCAAGTACTCCTTCCTTTAAATGTCTCTAAACTCCATAACGTTTTGGTGTTTTAAAGTTATTGTATCTACATTTTCATTTACCACCTTAATTTCTTAAGCTGCAGTGTTTTGTAACATGAATAGTTAGATTAGCTATGCAATTGGAGGCTAATTCATCTGTTTTCTTTCTTAGACTCATGAACATGTTTTATATATTTTGTTTGGAAAACTCTGAACTATGGATTTATTGTCACTGTTCTTATTACTCATTTTCCTTGTTTGCTTGCTTTTGAGACACAATTTCACTGTGTAGACCAGGTTTGACTAGAATATATGACCTTCTGGCAGGATTACATGCAGGCTTCATAATAACACACTACTGAGAATTCTGTTGTCAGTCAAGTGAATTGTGAACTTTACTGTTTACTTCATTTTAGAAAATTATCCTCCGGACTACTATAAGATGAAACCTGAACCTAGATTTAGTTTTACTTTCTCCAATGACTAAGGGATATAAAGGGTTTTTTAAAACATATTTCTTAACTGTTTTTTTTTCTTCTGAGAACTCTTATTTCCACACTCCACTTTTTTAAAATTTTTTATTGGTTATTTTATTTATTTACATTTCAAATGTTATCCCCTCATCCTGGTTTCCCCTCTACAAACCCCCTATCCCACTCCTCTTCCCCTGATTTTAAGAAGGTGCTCCCCCACCCATCCAGCCACTTCTGCCTCACCACCCTAGCATTCCCCTATTCTGGGGAATCAAGCCTTCATAGGACTAAGGGCCTCTCTTCCTTTGATGCCCGAAAAGGCCATCCCCTGCTACTTATGCAGATGGAGCCAAGGGTCCTTGTATGTGTATTATTTGGTTAGTAGTTTAGTCCCTGAGAGCTCTGGGGGATCTGGTTGGTTGACATTGTTGTTCTCCCTATGGGGTTGCAAACCCCTTCAGCTCCTCAGTCCTTTCTCTAACTCTTCCATTGACGTCTTCATGCTCAATACTATGGTTGGCTGCAAGCATCCTCATCTGTATCAGTAAGACTCTGGCAGAGCCTCTCAGGAGACAGCTATATCAGGGTCCTGTCAGTAAGTACTTCTTGGCATCAGCAATAGTGACTGAGTTTGGTGGTTGCAAATGGGATGAATCCCCAGGTTGGGCAGTCTCTGGATGGCCTTTCCTTCAGTCTCTGCTCCACTCTTTGTCCCTATATTTCTTTAAACAGGAGCAATT
Organism: Uromys caudimaculatus; assembly: GCA_028551405.1. Classification (NCBI taxonomy): domain Eukaryota; kingdom Metazoa; phylum Chordata; class Mammalia; order Rodentia; family Muridae; genus Uromys; species Uromys caudimaculatus. The sequence goes on from JAPYYD010007024.1 coordinate 2,784, forward strand.
CTGGGTTGAAATTTTTGAGAAGTGTGGGTAGCCCCATCCCTCAACCTGGGCCATGTTTAACCTCTTCACATGTTCTCTACAGGTTCTCTCTCCTCTTTGTTGGATATTTCAAATAATGTCATCTCCATTGGGTCCTGGGAGCCTTTTGCTTTCCTAGCATCTAGGACTTTCTGTTGACTACCACCATTCCCCACCCTTCATTGCTACACACCTCTGTTCAATTTCCTGACCCTCTGTACATCTCCCCTGTCTCCTCCCACACCTGATCCTGCCCCCTTTTTTCCTCTTCCCCTCTTTTCTTCCTCCCAAGTCCCTCTTGCCCTTTACCTACTGATTATTTTGCTTCCCCTTCTAAGTAGGACTAAAGCATCCACACTTTGGTCTTCTTTCTTCTTGAGCTTCATATGGTCTGTGAGTTGTATCATAAGTATTCCGAGCTTTTTCCTTAATACTCACTTATCAGTGAGTACATACCGTGTGTGTTCTTTTGTGGCTGGGTTACCTCACGCAGGATGATATTTTCTAGTTCCATCCATTTGCCCGCAAATTTCATGAAGTCATGAAGAAAGAAATTGAAGAAGACCTTGGAAGATGGAAAGATCTCCCATACTCATGGATTGGCAGGATTGACATAGTAAAAATGGCTGTCCTGCCAAAAGCAATCTGCAGATTCAATGCAATCCCTATCAAAATTCCAACTCAATTCTTTACAGAGATAGAAAGAGAAATTCACAAATTCATTTGGAACAACAAAAAACCAAGAATAGGGAACACTATCCTCAACAATAAAAGAACTTCTGGGGAAGTCACCATCCCTGACCTCAAGCTCTATTACAAAGCAATAGTGATAAAACCCGAATGGTATTGGTACAGTGACAGGCAGGTAGATTAATGGACTAGAATTGAAGGTCCATAAATGAACCCACACACCTATAGTCGTTTAATCTTTGACAAAGAAGCTAAAACTGTCCAGTGGAAAAAAGACAGCATATTCAACAAATAGTGCTGGCTTAAGTGGTGGTCATCATGTAGAAGAATGCAAATTGACTCATTCTTATCTCTCATTGTTCAAAGCTCAAGTCCATATGGATCAAAGACCATATATACTGAATCTATTAGAAGAGAAACTGGGAACAAGCCTCAAACATATCAGTACAAGAGAAAATTTCCTGAACAGAAGACCAATGGCCCAGGTTCTAAGATCAACTATAGACAAATGGGATCTAATAAAATTGAAAAGCTTCTGTAAGGCAAAGGACAATTTCATCAGGACAAAATGGCAACCTACAGATTGGGAAAAGATATTTACCAATCCTACATCCTCTGATAGAAGGCTAATATCCAATATGTACAAAGAACTCAAGAAGTTTGGTTCTATTGAGAACCAAATAACCCTATTAAAATTGGGATGCAGCAATAAACAAAGAATTCTCAACTGAGGAATCTTGAATGGTTGAGAAGCACCTAAAGAAATGATCAATATCCTTAGCCATCAGGGAAATGAAAATCAAAATGACCCTGAGATTTCACCTTATACCAGTCAGAATGGCTAAGATCAAAAACTCAGGTGACAGCAGATGCTGGAGAGGATGTGGACAAAGAGGAACACTCCTCCATTGTTGGTGGGATTGCAAACTGGTACAACCAGTCTGGAAATCTGTCTGGCAGTTCCTCAGAAAATTGGACATAGTACTACCTGAGGACCCAGCTATACCACTCCTGGGCATATACCCAAAAGATGCTCTAACATATAACAAAGTTATATGCTCCACTATGTTCATAGCAGCCTTATTTATAATAGCCAGAAGATAGAACAACCCAGATGTCCCTCAACAGAGGAATGGGTACAGTAAATTTGGTACATTTACACACTCCACTTTTCAAACAGGATATATATGTGTGTGTGTGTGTGTGTGTGTGTGTGTGTGTTTGTGTGTGTGTGTGTTTGTGTGTGTATGTGTGTGTGTGTATGTGTGTGTGTGTATGTGTGTGTGTGTGTGTGTGTGTGTGTGTGTTCTAAACACTCTATCAAATGGGTAGCTGATGCAGCTTTTTCACACACTGTAGGCTTAATAGTCATCATCAAACAGTTTCTTTTGCAGTACAGAAGTTTTCTTAATTTCAAAGCACCCATATTGTAGTAGCCAATTAATCTCTACTCAAATTAACCTGCAGGCAGCAGAGTGCCTTCATTGCTACATGTCACAAAGTTCTGGGTTCCTGAATGAAGCACTCACACAAGCACACACACACACACACACACACACACACACACACACACACACACACACACCCTTATATTTTAATATCCCTTGAGCAGATCAATGGCTGTCTACTTCCTAACCTCCACACAGCTGATGTACTTTCCAATAATCTCAACTCATCACTTACTAAAATCTATATTTTTTTATCTTGGCTTCCCCAGACCCAGACCTACAGACCTCCTGGACCATGATACTTGGCTCTTACTTGTTGGCTTTCTCTCTGTCCTTCACTTCTCAGATGTGGGAGCTATTCTTTTTCCAGCATGGTGGCTATTTCCTTCTTTCTCCTTTGTTCTCTTGCCCTGGAATCCTAGAATCCCTGCCACTTTTTCACTCCCCAGCCATTGACCACTGGCAACTTTACTTACCAATCAAGATCAACTGGGGGTTAGGGACACTGAGCATCTTAGTGTGGATTCTCATGAAATTTGGGATACCCAATTATCATAATAAAAATGTCAAATTAAACCACAGCAGTGATTGTTAGCACCATTTTCTGGTCTTGTTTCCTACTCAGAAAGCTCTTGTTTTAACATATTTACTAAATGGGCGTAGTATGACACTGTCCTCTAAATATGTGTCTCTCTATCCATAGATTAATACAGTGCTCAGAATCTCACTAGTCATAGGCAGAGAAACAAGGGAAACAGTATTAGTGGAGTGCTCAGGCACTAATGGAGCATACTATCTCCATTAAGATCAATGACAAAGAGGAGCAGAATTTTTGTAAGATCTCTAGATCAAGGAAGACAAGAGTGAAACAATATCTTTTGGAAATGATATTAACAGTGTCATCATAATTCCATAGAAGCTGAAGTCTGTGCAAAACTTGCTGGTGAGCAAGCCAATCAATATTCCACAACAGAGATGGTAAAGACTCAAAATCTCCCAATTATAGCTGAAGAGCTATTGACAATTGACAGTTCTGGGAAATAGAAATTCAGTCTTCATTAAAAGTATGGACCACAAATGGACTTTATTGCTTATTAAATGAAAAAAAGATAACACAAACACAGGAGGATATACTGGCTGGTTTTGTGTCAACTTGACACAGGATAGAGTCATCAAAAAGGAAGGGACTTCAGATAAGGAAATGTCTCCATGAGATCTAACTGTAAGGCATTTTCTTATTCACCCTGGATTGGTGGTTTGGGGTTCTATGATAAATTAGAACCAGTAAAAATTGCTACTTTGGTCCCTAAAGTGTCCTAAGGTTTAGGGCTGCTTCTTGATCATTTAGTTTTAAGTCTCTCTGCTCCTGAGACTCATTTACTTGCAGTCAACATTGTGGTTACTTACAGGAGTGGGAGCTTTGTGACCAGATCACCCTAATTCTCCAAAGTTTCAAGCTGCCAAATCTTTTGTGGTTAAGGAGGATACTAGAAACAGCAATAATTTAAGGCCATGGTTTTTCTTCCAATGGAGTGAATCAATGTGCACCTTGTACACATGTGTTCCAGTTCAGATGGAGATTCAGATGACTATCAGACCCCTTGGTGTGAGTTCTAATTTCCTGAAGGTGGTAGAATGTGTATAAAACATCAGATTCCCTTTTACTTGTGATTATAAAATAAATAGATTTTAATTCCTAAAAACAAAAGGAAAGAAAGCAGGATAAGCAATAATTATACTGGCTAGTTTTGTGTATCAACTTGACACAAGTTGGAGTTTCAGTTGAGAAAATGCTTCCATGAGATCCAGTGGTAAGATATTTTCTCAATTTGTGATCAAGGGGGGAGGGCCCTTTGTGAGTGGTACCAACTGTGGGCTGGTAGTCTTGGGCTCTATAAGAAAGCAGGCTGAACAAGCCAGGAGAAGCAAGCCAGTAAGCAACATTCCTCCATGGCCTCTGCATCAGCTCCTGCTCCTTACCCTGCTTGAGTTCCAGTCCTGACTTCATTTCCTGATGAACAGCAGCATGGAAGTGTAAGCTCAATAAACCCTTTCCTCCCCAGCTTGCATCTTGATCATGATGTTTGTGCATAAATAGAAACCCTGACTAAGACACAGGGGAACAAACCAATAAGCAGCACTCCTCTCTGGCTTCTGCATCAGGCTACTTTTCTGTTCTTGGACTGACTTCCTTTGATGATGAACGAAGAGTAATGTGGTAGTATAAGCTGAGTAAACCCTTTCCTCTCCAACCTGCTTTTTGGTCCTGGTGTTTCTTTGAAGCAATATAAATTCTATGAAATGGGGAGTAGAAAGTATTGGTTAAATACAAAAAAGTGTTGGGGGTAGTTAATGTGATCACAACATATTTTATATAGAATTCTCAAAGAATTAACTAAAATATTATATTAGACAATAAAAAAGTTCCTATAAGCACACTAAATTTCAGCAGTCATCAAGGCTTTGCTTTCTTTGTAAATCCTGTATCATATGCTATATTATTAGAGCTATTTGAGATAAAAAACTGTCCAATGATAGTTTTAATTAGTTTTCTTGTCATATATATATTTTTTAATGAGAAGTGTTACTCTGTTTTGTTGTTATGGAAGGAACTCACATTGAAGCTATTCTTTGTTTCCACTGGACAGAGAGTCTCCTCTGTCTCCTTTAAGAAGATTTTAATAGCTAACTGCTATATGTCTATGTAGTTCATATGGAAAGAGTATTACCTTAATGTTTCTACCTTCAACTGTGTTGAAGTCTGTCATCAGCTTTCATGTTATTTTTGAAATTCAGACTATTCCCACTTACAGGAATTCCTTGAAGACACTGCAGACTTGGTTGCAGACTGTTACCCTAAAACATATCATTTAAAAAAAAATTCTCAGTTCATAAAAATGTAATTACATAGCAGTATCATGTATTCAATGTGTACATAATGTCTGAACAAAAAGCTCCTTAATTTCAAGTGTTTTATTACTAGAAATTCTAATGATTATCTGAGCTTTAATTCATTTGAGGTTGCTTTGCTGGTGGACATGTTTACCTGAATATTGGTGACTAAGAATTGATCAAGATCGTGGTTACTGAATGTATGAGGCCCTATATCCTACATTCTTATCTAAACAGTGTTCATGAGTCTTCACATTGACTAGATTCCATCTCAAGAAGTAATATTGTTTATGTATGATAAACAATTCCTCATCTGTTAATATTCTTCCATGAGATTTAAGTAACGTACATACTATTCTAAGTTTCACATTTCATTCTGGTCACCATAATATTTGTATACACTCCATTGCTTTCTCTAGTAAGGTAATGAGTCCCTCAAGTCACCCATGATCGGTGGAGTCAGCTGCTTTCTAACTACGGAAAATGTAGATTTTAAAAACTGCTTCCCATGAAATGTGAGTGTTTTATATGGCATCTATGATGCTGGTTTTCTATCGACTCTCACCACTATTGGTACAGACACCAAGCCATTTTAAAAATTGAAAATAGACTTCAGTTTTTAAATGCACCAACTCTATGTTTTCTACTGAAAGTGAATCACTATATGGTTTGTTTGGGTTTTTTTTTGGGGGGGGGGACAGTAGTGATGCATGACTTTATCTTTTTAATTGAATATTTTCTTAATTTACAATTCAAATGTTATCACCTTTCCCAGTCCCTCCACCCCAGAAACCTCCTATCCCATACTCCCTTCCCCTGCTTCTATGAGGGTGTTTCCCTACCCACCCACTCCTGCCTCCCTGCCCTCCAATTCCCCTACACTGGGACATCAAGTCTTCAGAGGACCAAGGGCCTCTCCTCCCATTGATGCCTGACAAGGCTATCCTCTGCTATATATGCAGCTGGAGCCATGTGCACTCCTTGGTTAGTGGCTTAGTTCCTGGGAGCACAGCGGGGTCTAGTTGGTTGGTATTGTTGTTCTTCCTATGGAATTTCAGACACCTTCAGCTCTTTCAGTGCTTTCTCTAGCTCCTCTATCTGGGAACCTGTGCTCAGACCAATGGGTGGCTGCGAGCATCTGCCTCTGTATTTGTAGGGCTCTGGCAGGGCCTCTCAGGAGACAGCTATATCAGGCTCCTTTCAGGAGGCATTTCTTTGCATTCACAATAGTGTCAGGGTTTGGTGACTGTATATGGAATGAATCCCCAGGTGGGACAGACTCTGGGTGGCTTTTCCTTCAGTCTCTGCTCTACATTTTGTCTCCTTATTTGCTCCCGCATATACTCTAAGATCAAGAATTGACAAATGGGACCTCATAAAATTGCAAAACTTCTGTAAGGCAAAGGACACTGTCAATAGGACAAAATGGCAACCAACAGATTGGGAAAAGATCTTTACCAATCCTACATCTGATAGAGGGCTACTATCCAATATATACAAAGAACTCAAGAAGTTAGATTTCAGAGAATCAAATAACACTATTTAAAAATCAGGTACAGAGTTAAACAAAGAATTTTCAACTGAGGAATATCTAATGACCAAAAAGCACCTAAAGAAATATTCAATATCCTTAGTCATCAGGGAAATGCAAATCAAAACGACCCTGAGATTTCACCTCATACCAGTCAGAATGGCTAAGATCTAAAGCTCAGGTGACAACAGATGTTGGAAAGGATGTGGGAAAAGATGAACACTCCTCCATTGCTGGTGGGATTGCAAGATGGTATATCCCCCACACCCCCGGTCTTCCTGGAGGCTGGACCACCAACCAAAGAATACACATGGAGGGACCCATGGTTCGGACCACATATGTGGCAGAGGAGGGCCTTGTTGGCCATCAGGGGAGGAGAGGCCCCAGTAAAGGGGAATGTCAAGGTGGGAATATGGGAGTGGGAGGGCAGGTGGGTGGGAGGTGAAATTCCCTCATAGAGGTGGGGGAGGGGGAAGGGATAAGTGGTCTCCAAAGAGGAGACCTAGAAAGGGGGAAACATTGGAAATGTAAATAAAGTATCAAAAAAAAAAAAAAAAGAAGATGGTATATCCACTCTGGAAATCAGTCTGGTGGTTGCTCAGAAAATTGGACATAGTACTACCTGAGGACCCAGCTATACCATTCCTGGGCATACACCCAAAAGATGCTCCAACATATTACAAGTACACATGCTATACTATGTTCATAATAGCCATATTTATTTATTTATTTATTTATTTATTTATTTATTTATTTATTTATTTATTTATTTATTTTTAGATCAGGAAATAAGCTTTATTTCTTCAAATCTTTCTTTGGGCCCCTGGGCTCACTTTTCTGCAAGCCTCTAGAGTAGAGTTCTTTGTGGGTCACATATCAGATAGCCTGCATATCAGATATTTACATTACAATTCATAACAGTAGCAAAATTATAGCTATGAAGTAGAAAGGAAATAGTTTCATGGTTGGGAGTCACGACCACATGAGGAACTGTATTAAAGGGTTACAGCAGTAGGAAGGCTGGGAACACTGCTCGAAGGTGACTGCCAAATTACGGTGGTGTTCTCAATCACAGTGCCTTTAAAAAGGCAATCAATTCCTTAGTAATTCAAATAGACCGGGTACCCTAAATGAACCCAAGGTCTACTGAACAAGTAGACATACTGGGCAATCCCCAAATACTGCGCCAATAAAAACAATGAGCTGTTACTTTTTGCCTATTAGAGTGGTATCTTCTAAAGACGAGCAGTAAATAATATTTTTATTGGAAACAC
>JAPYYD010007025.1:0-10635 GCA_028551405.1 Uromys caudimaculatus
CTGCCACAGCTGCCCACTTTTGGGATCCAGGGGAGTTTCTAGGCCCGCCTACCTCGGTCCCTGTGTCTCACGGGTTCGGGGCAGTACCTGGTGAGCTGTGGGGCGTGTCTTTGGCCCTCTCCTGGCTCTTGCGATCTGAGAGGGATCTTTGTCCCGGCGTTGATTAGCTGTGGAGCCCTGTGGCCCAAGCTGAGGTTTCCGGCCGTCGCCGGAAGATGCTGACCGTCATTCTCTGTGGCCCGCGGAAAGCGGGCGGAGTCAGTGAGCTCTGGGGACGGGTTGCCCCTGCTATGGGCTTTTCTGCGTTCCTGGGAGAGAGGATTTTCTCCCGGAGCTGCTTGTCTATGGAATCCTAGTGTCCCAGGCAGAAGTTTCCTGCCACAGCCGCCCGCTTTTGGGATGGCCTTCTTTTTTTATTTTATTTTTTGATACTTTAATTACATTTCAAAAGTTTTCCCCTTTCCATGTCTCCCCTTTGGAAACCCCCTATCTTTTCCCCCTCTCCCTGCCTCTATGAGGGAGTTCCCCAACCTACATACCCACTCTGTCTTCCCTCCCAGGCATTCCCCTATACCGGGGCATCTAACACCCTCAGGCCCAAGGGCCTCTCCTCTCACTGATGGCCAACAAGGCCCTGCTCTGCCACAAATGTGGCCAACACCATGGGTCCCTCCATGTGTATTCTTTGGTTGGTGGTCCAGTCTCCAGGAGCATGGGGAGGGTCAGGTCAGTTGACACTGTTGCTCCCTCCAAGGGACTGTCAATTCCCTCAGCTCCTTCAGCCCCTTCTCCAACTCCTCCATGTGGGACACCATGCTCAGTCCAATGGTTGTTGTGAATTGAATCTTGGGTATGCCAAAATTTTGGGCTAATATCAATGTATTAGTGAGTACATGCTGTGTTCGTTCTTTTGTGACTGGGTTACCTCACTCAGGATGATATTTTCAAGTTCCATCCATTTGCCTGCGAACTTCATAAAGTCATTGGTTTTAATAGCTAAGTAGTATTGCATTGGGTAAATTTATCACATTTTCTGAATCCATTCCTCTGTTGAGGGACATCTGGGTTGTTTCCACCTTCTAGATATTGTAAATGTGGCTGCTATGAACATAGTGGAGCATGTGTCCTTATTACATGTTGGAGATTCTTCTGGGTATATGCCTAGGAATGATATAGCTGGGCCCTCAGATACTATTGTGTCCATTTTTCTGAGAGTCCACCAAACTGATTTCCAGAGTGGTGGTACCAGCTTGCAATCCCACCAGCAATGGAGGAGGGTTCCTCTTTCTCTACATCCTCGCCAGCATCTGCTGTCATCTGAGTTTTTAATCTTAGCCATTCTGACTGGTATGAGGTAGACTCTCAGGGTTGTTTTGATCTGCATTTCCCTGATGACTAAGGAACATTTCTTGAGGTGCTTCTCGGCCCTTCGAGTTTCCTCAGTTGAGAATTCTCTGTTTAGCTCTGTTCCCCATTTTTTGATAGGGTTATTTGGTTCTCTGGAGTCTAAATTCTTGAATTCTTTGTATATATTGGATATTATCCCTCTATCAGACATAGGATTGGTAAAGATCTTTTCCCAATCTATTGGTTGCCGTTTTGTCCTATTGACATTGTCCTTTGCCTTACAGAAGCTTTGCAATTTCATGAGGTCCCATTTGTTGATTCTTGATCTTAGAGCATAAGCCATTGCTGTTCTGTTCAGGAACTATTCCCCTGTGCCCATGTGTTTAAGACTTTTACCCACTTTCTCTTCTATTAGATTCAGTGTATCTGGTTTTATGTGGAGGTTCTTGATCCACTTGGACTTGAGCTTTGTACAGGGAGAAAAGAATGGATCAGTTTGCATTCTTCTACATGTTGACTGCAACTTGAACCAGCACCATTTGTTCAAAATGCTGTCTTTTTTTTCCATTGGATTGTTTTAGCTCCTTTGTCAAAGATCAAATGACTGTAAGTTTGTGGGTTCATTTCTGGGTCTTCAGTTCTATTCCATTGATCTACCTGCCTGTCACTGTACCAAGAATATACAGTTTTTATCACTACTGCTCTGTAGTACAGCTTCAGGTCAGGGATGCTGATTACCCTAGAAGATCTTTTATTGTTGAGAATAGTTTTTGCTATCCTGGGGTTTTTGTTATTCCAAATGAATTTGAGAATTGCTCTTTCTAAGTCTATGGAGAATTGAGTTGGAATTTTGATGGGGATTGCATTGAATCTGTAGATTGCTTTCAGCAGGATGAGCAGGGGACATCTTTCCATATTCTGAGGTCTTCTTGGATTTCTTTCTTCAGAGACTTGAAGTTCTTGTCATACAGATCTTTCACTTGCTTGGTTAGAATCACACCAAGATATTTTATATTGTTTGTGATTATTGTGAAGGGTGTCATTTTCCTAATTTCTTTCTCAGCCTCATTAATCCTTTGAGTATAAGAAGGGTACTGATTTGTTTGAGTTAATTTTATAACTGGCTACTTTGCTGAAGTTGTTAATCCACTGTAGGAGTTCTCTGGTGGAGGTTTTTCAGGTCACTTAAGTATACAATCATATCATCTGCAAATCATGATATTTCATTTCTTCCTTTCCAATTTGTATCCCTTTGACCTCCTTTTGTTTTGACTAATTGCTTTAGCTAGAAATTCAAGTACTATACTGAATAGATATGGAGAGAGGGCAGCATTGTCTAGTCCCTGATTTTAGTGGGATTTCTTTAAGTTTCTCTAAATTTAGTTTAATGTTGGCTACTGGTTTTCTGTATATTTCTTTTACTATGTTTACTATGTTGGGCTTTGAATTCCTGATCTTTCCAAGTCTTTTATCATGAAGGGATATTGAATTTTGTCAAATGCATCTAATGAAATGGCCATGTGGTTTTTTTTTTTTTTTTTGAGTTTGTTTATGTAGTGAATTACATTGAAGGATTTCCGGGTATTGAACCATCCCTGCATCCCTGGGATGAAGCCTGCTTGATTGCGGTGAATGATCATTTTGATGTGTTCTTGGATTCGGTTTGTGAGAATTTTATTAAGTATTTTTGCATTGATATTCATAAGGGAAATTGGCCTGAAGTTTTCTTTCTTTGTTGGGTCTTTGTGAGGTTTTGGCATCAGTGTAACTGTGGCTTCATAGAATGAATTGGGTAGCATTACTTTTGTATCTATCTTGTGGAATAGTTTGAAGAGTATTGGTATTAGGTCTTCTTTGAAGGTCTGATACAATTCTGCACTAAACCCATCTGGTCCTGGGCACTTTTTGGTTGGGAGACTTTTAATGACTGCTTCTATTTCTTTAGGGGTTATGGGACTCTTTAGAGGGTTTATCTGATCCTGACTTAACTTTGGTATTTGGTATCTGTCTAGAAAATTGGCCATTTCATCCAGATTTTCCACTTTTGTTTACTATAGGCTTTTGTGGTAAGATCTGATGATTTTTTAAATTTCCTCAGATTCCATTGTTATTATCTGCCTTTTCATTTGTGATTTTGTTAATTTGGATCCTGTCTCTGTGCCCTCTGTTTAGTCTGGCTCAGGGTCTATCTATCTTGTTGATTTTCTCAAAGAACCAACTCCTGGTTTTGCTGATTCTTTGTATAGTTCTTTTTGTTTCTACTTGGTTGATTTCAGCCCTGAGTTTGATTATTTCCTGCCCTCTACTCCTCTTGGGTGCATTAGCTTCTTTTTGTTCTAGAGTTTTCAAATGTGCTGTTCAACTTCTAGTGTATGGTCTCTCCAGTTTCTTTTTGGAGGCACACAGAGCTATGAGTTTTCCTCTGAACACTGCTTTCATTGTGTCCCATAAGTTTGGGTATGTTGTACTTTCATTTTCATTAAATTCTAGGAAGTCTTTAATTTCTTTCTTTATTTCTTCCTTGACCAAGTTATCATTGAGTATAGTGTTGATCTGCTTCCATGGTATGTGGGCTTTCTGTTGTTATTGTTGCCATTTGAAGACCAGCCGTAACTCACAGAGATCTGATAGGAGGCATGGGATTATTTCAGTCTTCTTATATCTATTGAGGTCTGTTTTTTTGACAGATTATATGGTCAATTTTGGAGAAGGTACCATGAGGTGCTGAGAAGAAGGTATATTCTTTTGATTTAGGATCAAATGTTCTATAGATATCTGTTAAATTCATTTTGTTCTTAATATCTGTTAGTTTCACTGTGTCTCTGTTTAGTTTGTGTTTCCAAGATCTGTCCATTGATGAGAGTGGGATGTTGAAGCCTCCCACTATTATTGTGTGAGGTGCAATGTGTGCTTTTAGATTTAGTAAAGTTTCTTTTATGGATGTGGGTCACTTGCATTTGGAGCATAGCTGTTCAGAATTAAGAGTTTTTCTTAGTAGATTTTTCCTTTGATGAGGATGAAGTGTCCTTCCTTATCTCTTTTGATGACTTTTGGTTAAAAGTTGATTTTATCAGATATTAGAACAGCTACTCCAGCCTGTTTCTTGGGGGCATTTGCCTGGAAAATTGTTTTCCAGCCCTTTACTCTGAGGTAGTGTTTGTCTTTAACACTGAGGTGTGTTTCCTGTATGCAGCAAAATGCTGGGTCCTGTTTATGGTCCTGTTAGTCTATGTCTTTTCATTGGGGAATTGAGTCGATTGATGTTAAGAGATATTAAGGAATAGTGACTGTTGCTTCCTGTTATTTTCGATGTTATTTTTATGTTTGTGTGGCTATCTTCTTTTGAGTTTGTTGAAAAATTAATTTCTTGCTTTGTCTAGGGTGTAGTTTCCCTCCTTGTGTTAGCATTTTCCATCTATTATCCTTTATAGAGATGGATTTGTGGAAAGATATTGTGTAAATTTGGTTTTGTCATTGAATATCTTAGTTTCTCCAACTATGGTAATTGAGAGTTTTTCTGGGAATAGCAGCCTGGGCTGGCAGTTGTGTTCTCTTAGTGTCTGTATGAGATCTGCCCATGATCTTTTAGCGCTCATAGTCTCTGGTGAGAAGTCTGGTGTAATTATGATAGGTCTGCCTTTATATGTTACTTGACATTTTTCCCTTACTGTTTTTAATATTCTTTCCTTGTTTTGTACATTTGGTGTTTTGACTATTATGTGACAGGAGGAATTTCTTTTCTGGTCCAATCCATTTGGAGTTCTGTAGGCTTCTTGAATGTTTATGTTCACCTCTCTTTAGGTTAGGGAAATTTTCTTCTATAGTTTTGTTGAAGATATTTAAAGGCCCTTTAAGTTGGGAATCTTCCCTGTCTTCTATACCCATTATCCTTAGGTTTGGTCTTCTCATTGTGACCTGAATTTCTTGGATGTTTTGGGCTAGGAGCTTTTTGCATTTTGCATTTTGCATTTTCTTTGACTGTTGTGTCAATGTTTTCTATGGTATCTTCTGCTCCTGAGATTCTCTCTTCTATCGCTTGTTTTCTGTTTGTGATGCTTGCATCTATTCCTCCTGATCTCTTCCTAGGTTTTCTATCTCCAGAGTTGTCTCCCTTTTTTGATTTCTTTATTGTTTCTATTTCCATTTTTAGATCCTGGATGGTTGTCTTCATTTCCTTTGCCTGTTTGGTGGTGTTTTCCTTCAATTCTTTAAGGACTTTTTGTGTTTCCTCTTTAAGGCCTTCTGTATTCCCTTGTATTTCTTTAAGCAAAAATATCCTTTTTGTTGGTTTTTTTAATGTGTTTTGAAAACATTAGAAGGAATTGATTCATTACAGGTTCATACACTCTAGGCCAGTGTATCTCAATCTTCCTAATGTTGTGCCCCCTGAATACACTTCTTCATGTTGTGATCAACCAGAACCATTAAAGTACTTTGTGGCTACTTCATAACTGTAATGTTGCTACTGTTATGAATTATACTGTAAATAGCTGATAAACAGCATATGTGATATTCAACCTCTATGAATGGGTCATCAGACTGCTGAAGGGATGGGGACCCACAGGTTTAGGACCATGTCTTCAGGCCATGCCTGTCAGCACACCAGATAGACTGTTTACAGATCTCTTACTTCGGTTCCCCCAGACCCAATCCCACAATTTCAACCCCATCTCTGTAGCATACCACCTGTGGGAGTCTTCACTGCCCATTCTTCCCATATCCTGTGGATCCCACAGATCTTCCCCTTCTAACCTCCTCCCCCCTCCCCTTCTCTCTTTGCTCTGTGGCAGCCTTCAAGCCAGGCTCGCACTCCCCTAACACAAGTGCCACTCTTTCCATTTTAACAGAAGGGTAAAGGCAGATCCATCCCTCTCTCTTTGCTCTACCAGTTACAATTTACCCATTCTCATTCCCAGCTCTATAGCAGGAAATCTGCTATGCTCTTTCTTTCCTCTAAGGCACCAACCCCAGTGGATCACAAAAAAATTCTTCCCCAGTCTTCTTTCCCAAAGTCAGCACATGATCTCAGCCTGCAGGCATTACCGAAGAACACAGCAAAAGGATGGGGCAGGGAAACAGTTATGGAAACTGAAGAATTCATCACTCCCTCCTCCATGACAACTTCAATCCCCTAGTTACATCTATAGAACTATATCATAACATCAGCTGTAGCCTTCCTTTTTGCCTGCCTACATCTCCTAGGAGTTGCACAGACAATTGCTTTTTAAGCTCCCTCCCCTTAACTCCTTCCTGTATTCTAGCTGCTAACTCCAGCATGCACTCCCTGAAAACTCACTGATCAGTCCTGACAAGGAAGCATGGAAGCTGACTGTAGATCTTCCTCTCCTTCATTTCTTATAGAACTACACCTACCAGTCTAATCCCCAACTCTATAGCAATCCATATGGGGTGACCACTTTTCACTGTCTCCTCAAATTCCAAGGAGACAAAATAAGCAGATTCTGGAAGAATCTCCTTCCTCCTGTGAACCCCTTACACCTTCTCACCTATCCCCATTCCTAAGTGTCAGCTCCCTATACACAGAAACCTCAAACCACCAGTGGCCAAAACTATGAGGTCCAGTGATAACTGTTCTCATCTGTCAACTTGAGCATATCTGGAAGGAACTACAATACAGAATTTAAAGAGATCTGGTAAAAGGGTAGCAAATGACTGAGATCCTGGCCTATAATCCCAGCATTCAAGAAACAGAGCCATGCAGATCTCTGAGTTCAAGGTCAGCTTACAGAACTAGTTCTAAGCCAGCCAAGCCTAGGCACCAGCAGTGGGCAGCTTGAGGCACGTGGCTCTAGGTTAGAGTTGCCTTTTAATCCATGCCTTGAGTCACAAACACTTCTCTTCCAGGAGGAGTAGACTCCCTCCACTTTGGTCTACTCTTCTTAGTCCTCATAAGAGCATGATGGTGGAGGAGTTCTCATTTGCCAATATTAAATGCCAAGAAAAAAGACCAAGGGTTTCTAATACTGGTAGGACAGTGAGGGGTCTGCACAAACATCCACAGCTGACCTTGGCTGATTTGACTACATGTGACTTCTCTGAACAGAAATATCTCTGGAATCAACAGACTGATTTCAAAAGTTTTATTAATATTGTATTTTATTTGGTTAAGGTTTTGTGTACAGAGCTGTTTGTAGCAATGGAAACCAGAAGAGGGCCTCAGATCCTCTGAATCACCAGCTACAGGTGGTTGAAAACTCTCCTGTGTGTGCTGGGAACTTATCCAGAGTTCTCTTAGAGAGCAGTAACTGCTTCTGCAGCTGACTTCCCACACATTGAGTCTTTTTTAAAAAACTCTTCATTGTCTTTTCCTTCTTTTATGAGTTAACATTGGTGTTTGATTTCTCCTTTGCTCTGGGCCTTTGTCATCTCTTCTGCTCTGTTCAATGAAGACAGTTTCTCTGAAGAAACTCAGTTGGGCTGTGCTTAGGGCAGCATGTAAATTGAATCCCAGTTTCCAAGTCATCAGACAAAAATCAAATTAGAACATTAACAGGGTAGAAGATAGGTAGACTGTCCCAGACTCCAGTGCTGCCCTACCCCACCTGACATTTTAACATATTACAGCTGTTTTAAATCCTGAGCCATCATGCTGCTTTCCCACAGATTCACTGTAAATGTTCTAGCAATACTGGACTCTAACCAGCAGTCATTGATAACAACACTGGTTGTTGCTGTTGGAAGAGAGGTGTATGTCATAGCTGACCAGCTCCTAAGATTGCTTTAGGCATTTGAGTGATGGCACTAAGAAAAGACACTGTGCAGAAGCCAAAGAGAGGAATGCTTCAGCCACCAAGTGGGGATGTGACTCCACCATTGACTTCCACCCCAAGGTCTCAGAAACCTCAGAAGCATGAAGTATAATGAAATCCAGGGCCTGAGTCTTCAGCTGCTCTGTGCTGTGGAGGTCAGCCAGGATGAGAGTGTGTGCAGCATTCTCCACACTGAGGTTCTTGCTGAGGGCATCCTCACACATGGCCTTCAAGTCCTCCAGGCCATACTTGTCAGCAGCTGCAAGCACACCAGTGGCCATGGAGTGACTGTGGAGGTGTGGCACCTTCCCCGTGTAGATGAAGCCCATCATCTCCTTGAAGTCTTTGGGATCCAAGTCATGGATCTCAACACGGTTCGTTAGCCTCTCCTGCATTTCATGTCCAAACATGGCTCTGAAAACTGGAGAGCGAGCTGCTAGGATGGCCTTGTGAGCCTTGAATTCATGGCCAGCTACCACCAGGCAGCAATCTGTGAACAGGGAATTCTCCCAGAGCTCCCCTAGGTCATCTGTCAACACATGCCTTGGATACTTGATTGCAGGTGCCATGTTCTGTCCAGGCATGCTAAAGAAGGCTACTACTATGCTCACCTTGCAGCAGAGGGTGAGCTGGTCTTCAGGGAGGAGCCAAGGCTGATGGGAGAGGAGGAGATCTCTGAGGAGGAACTTTTTGAATCCCCATTGTTGATTTTGCAGAAAGCTTACGACCTTCGTGCTCTTCGTACTTTGATATTTCTTTCCTTGGGAATTTTTGATCCAGAACTGGAACTTTGCCCAAACTGGGCTCTCTGGACAGCTGAGTAACACCAGGTAAACTGACAGGTAATCTTTGCTTTCTTCATCAACCCCGTTTGGGTGTACTCTCAAACACCATGCCACTTCATAGTCACTGGCCTCTAATGAGAACACTGGGCTTGTGACATTTTCCCCAATTCCCTCCATGCAAAATGAAAAGTTGCCAATGGTCCACTTGCAGCAGAATTTCTGAACACTGATATGTGTGTAGCCCCAGGTCTTGGCTTCCAGGTCCTCTGACATTTCTGCTGGAGGTAGTTTGGAGGTTAAAGTTGATCTGAAAAGAAGAAGTAGAAGTTATTTAGTCTTCAGACTGTTTGATACAACTATAGATACACTTTAGATTTTAGTTTCAATTTCTCCTAAACTGTTTTTTCTGTGATGTTGGAAACCTGTATTTCTATGCAATTTTCTCTCTTGGTTTCAATGTTTGTTTTACAGAAGACAATGGAGATATATAGTGACTGTTAACTCTCCCTCTCCATCTCTGTCTCCCTCTCCCTTCCTCTCTCTTGTGCTCTCTCTATCTCTGTCTCCCCCCCTCAGTTTTTGTGACTCTCTCTGTCCCTTTCTGTGTGTTTGTGTGTTTATTGAAGCTTAAGTCTATAGTAACTAGTTTTGGCTATTCTATCCAACTTTGGAAGAGTTTAGAAAATTTTAAACATTCTCATTTAAAGTGTGTTTTATTTCTCTCATCATCTGGTTATCTCTGGTGTTACCTGTTCTTGCTATCTTTGACTGTGGCTTTTCCCTCCAGCAAACCATCTAAACAGTCCCATAACCCCTAAAGAAATAGAAGCATTGTACAGGGAGATAGGAATGGATCAATTTGCATTCTTCTACATGTAGACCGCCAGTTGAACCAGCACCATTTGTTGAAAATGCTGTCTTTTTTCCACTGGATGGTTTTAGCTCCTTTGTCAAAAATCAAGTGACCATAAATGTGTGGGATCATTTCTGGGTCTTCAGTTCTATTCCATTGATCTATCTGCCTGACACTGTACCAATATCATGCAGTTTTTAATCACTACTGATCTGTAGTACAGCTTGAAGTCAGGAATGTTGATTCCCCCAGAAATTCTTTTGTTGTTGAGAATAGCCTTTGCTATCCTGGGTTTTTTGTTGTTCCAAATGAATTTGAGAATTGCTTTTTCTAAGTCTATGAAGAATTGAGTCAGAATTTTGATGGGGATTGCGTGGAATCTGTAGATTGCTTTTAGCAGGATGGCCATTTTTACTATATTAACCCTCCCAATCCTTGAGCATGGGAGAACTTTCCAACTTCTGAGGGCTTCTTCCATTTCTTTCTTCAGAGACTTGAAATTCCTGTCATACAGATCTTTCACTTGCTTGGTTAGAGTCACACCAAGATACTTTATATTGTTTGTGAAGATCAAGGACCTCCACATAAAACCAGATACACTGAATCTAATAGAAGAGAAAGTGGGGAAAAGTCTCTAACACCTGGGTACAGGGGAAAAGTTCCTGAACAGAACACCAATGGCTTATGCTCTAAGATCAAGAATCGACAAATGGGATCTCATGAAATTGCAAAGCTTCTGGAAGGCAAAGGACACTGTCAATAGAACAAAATGGCAACCAACAGATTGGGAAAAGATCTTAACCAATCCTATGTTGGATAGAGGGCTAATATCCAATATATACAAAGAACTCAAGAAGTTAGACTCCAAAAAACCAAATAA